>JAQQSK010014053.1:0-11263 GCA_028658325.1 Potorous gilbertii | reverse complement strand
GAAATAAGAAATACAGGTAATGGGGAATAGAAAGTTATCTGGCCCTACAGGACAAAAGAGAAGATGGGAACAAGAGAAGGGAGGGATGATAGAAGAGAGGGCAGATTGGTGATAGGGGAAATTAGAATGCTCGGTGTTTTGGGGTGGGAGAGGGGACAAATGTGGAGAAAATTTGGAACCCCAAATTTTGTTAAAATGAATGTTAAAAGTTAAAGAAATAAATTTAAAAAAAAAGAAAAACTTATGATCACTTCTAAAAGTCTAACAAACAGAATCACAATGAAATATTGTAAAATTCCAGGAGCAACATAAATCCCCCATCAAAAAAAAATATCTTGTACTCTCTTTTGCTGAATAACATTTGTGTACTTAGTAGAAGACTGTTCCTTCTTCATTCCATTGAATTGTCTCCTAGTGAGTTGTATGCTCTGAAGGACTGAATGGCCTTCGAATTAAAATTAAATTAAAGTTAAATTAAATTAATTAAAAATTTAAAAACCACATTTCTCCCACTTTTCTCTTTCATCAAATATTTAGATGAAAAGTGGTAATATGATTTGAATCATTTCAAATAATTTTCTTAGAAGGATTTTTTATTACTTGAGGGATACCTGGGGAGAAATTTATGTACTTTATCAATCCCTAAACAAGCAGGTAGTTAAAATGTAAATAGAAATAACAACCATAAACAAATGAAGAGTGAATACTATAAAATTACAAAGAATATGCATTATTCATGAGAAGGTATTTGAGAAAACATTTCCACCCCACCCCACCCCTTTGCAGAAGTGGAGGTCCAAAAATCTTGTACATTATGTGTACTTTCAAACTTTTTTTTTCAACATGCTTGTAACTTATGCGGATTTTACCTCTTTTTATTACTTTGAAAATATTATTTGTTGTTTGAAATGTCTTTCTTGAGGGGAAAGGAAATATAATGGGGGAAAATGCACTGACGTAACAAGACAAGATATATTAAAAGCTTATTTAAAAAAAAAAATAGGAGTGCTCTTAAAGATTGAGTTCATCTGTTTTAAATAGCTGAGAGGAGAAATTATAGATTTGTAATCACATATTGTGAGCTTATGATTGGTAATTAAGTCTCTCTCAGGACTTAATGGAATGACAGGAGATTAATCTAATAGTTTGTTACGCTAAGTGAATAAAATTCTATATGCACTTTTTGAAGATATTTTATCACCACAACTCATCCTTTATTTTCCAAATATTCTATCATATTTTTTTTGTTGCTGTTGTCCTCTATACTTCAATAAAACTTCTATACTTCAGATTTCTTTTTTTAAACTACGTACTTGTAGGTGGCGAATTGGTGTCAGTATTTTGGCAGCTGGATGGCTCAGTAGGTAGAGTTCTAGGGAGGAATACCTGAGTTAAAATCCAGCCTCAGACACTCACTAAATGTGTAACCCTGGGGAAGTTACCTAATTTCTGTTTGCCTTAATCCACTGAAGAAGGAGATAGCATACCACTCCAGTATCTTTGTCAAGAAAACCCCATATGGAGTCATGAAAAGCAGGACATAACTGAATGACTAAACAACAACAATGGGCAGAAGGACAAGGGGAAGAAAAAGTCATTAGTACCTGAAGATATTTATCATGTTTCCTAGGTGGGAACTATGAGATGAAAAAGTGAAAAATTCCACTAAGATTAACTTGGGTAGGATTGATTGCAGATACTGAACAGATTTGTTTCTTTGGTTAACTATTTATGGGGTACTTGAAATCTTCAGAAAGTCTCATTTTTTTTTTCAGTTAAATGTGAATCAGCACAGTGGTTTGGTTCACCAGCTAAGCACAACTAGTATAAGAACAGGTTGTTTGGGGAGATGTTCAACCTCTTCAATTTTATCCCTTGAAGAAAAAGGTACATTTCTAACATTTATTTAAATTGATTCAATGAATGGACTTCCTTGGCAATCTATTGAAACTTTCTTGTTACTGGATTCCTCTAACAGAACAATTGCTTGACTCAAATGTTATTAATGGTAGGAACTGATTTTTCTTCTTCACTGCAAATATTTTTCTGTCATCCTCCTAGAATGAATATAACATTTTGGGAATTGAAGAACTTCTTCATATTCAAAACAGTTGCTTGTAATATTAATCAGAATATCATTGCCATCTCAAAAATATGTCATATAGTCACAAAAACTTTGAAAACTAAGCATTCAATGTAAAAACAAATATGAAATGTATTTTATTAACTATGGATACACCACAACCATAATTGACATCAATATTGTTCATGAAATCATTGTCCAGATCAGAAAATGTAAATAATAGTATTTTGTAGTTTTAGAGAACTCAGTAGACAACTAGCTCCACCCAATAGGATCCCCTTTTCATATGACACAATATAGCTGACAAACTACTGCCTGAAATTCTTCAATGAGTAACAATAACCACTTACCTTCGAAGGCAACACATTCCATTTTGGGATCACACTAATTATGAGAAAATGTTTCCTTAAATCAAGTTTAAGTTCGACTATTTAAAACATTGACCCTCTCTTCCAGACTCTTCCCTCTGTGACCAAGGTGACCAAGTTAATGCCTCTTCTATGTGACAGTCCATCACATACTTGATAACAACTATCACACACTCACTAAATCTCTTCTTTAAGATTAAAAAAATGACTTGTTCTCCAGATGAATATTCCCTTTTCTAAAATTTGTTCCCTACAAGGAATATAAGACTGCAGATATTGTCTAATTAAGGAAGAGTGCTGTGTGACAAAATATTCTTATTTTTGGATTCTGTACTTCTCTTAATTCAACTTAATGTCATGTTAGTTTTTGCAGCTGACATATGACACTACTGAAGAATACTGAAATTATAATCTACTAAAAATGCTTTCTTTTTTTTCAGAATAGTGCAATAAAAAATGGCAAAATTCTGAGCTATAATGCCAGGAACACTCAAAATATGCTATAACTATGAGCTTTATAGACATACGAATATCTAACATCACAGATGATGTGAACGCTTTTGTCTTAATTTTCTGCTTTAGCTAAAACTTCTAAGTCACTCCTTATCCCAGACAGTGACTTATCAGTTTGAGGGGCTCAACTAACGGAAAACTGATGAAAATACCCAAGGACAGCAAAACACAAACCATACTCAAAATGAAAATCACTTTCCAAAGATCTCAGAATGACATTTTTTCCTCTGAGTTTATTACTAGGATCCCTAACTAGCAGCACAATGTGTTGAACTACTCACAAAATAGGAGGAAAGGGATGGGTGACCAAAAATCATAGCATTCATTTTTTCTCAAATTTTATTGTCTCCTAAGACAGTAGTGGTGCAATTTCATTCAAGTGTCTATATGGTGCCCAGGATAACCTCATGTGAAGGATTTGGTCGTGGGGAGAATATAACAGATGATTCGTGAAATCCCTCTGTTTTCTCCAGTACCTACTTTGAGCAAATGGACAAATGCCATTCTTCTAGGTAATATTGATAATTACAGAAAATCTTACAATATCACTGATTTCCCTGATCTTAGCCCTAACAGCTATGGGCACATGAATAATTCACCAAGATAATCCACAACAAAATGTGCGAATCTGAGAGGTGTGTAACATGTCTGGATTGCAACCTGGATGCTATATACACATGACATTTACA
Organism: Potorous gilbertii; assembly: GCA_028658325.1. NCBI lineage: Eukaryota > Metazoa > Chordata > Mammalia > Diprotodontia > Potoroidae > Potorous > Potorous gilbertii. Next base: position 7,610 of record JAQQSK010014053.1, on the reverse strand, counting down.
TGAAATAAATTTAGTTAAATCCATTAAAAGTTGTTTTTTCAAGCAACTTGTTCTGTTGAATATTCAGACAATATTACTTGTTAGTGGAGGTTTCATACTATAGATATGTCTTTCTAACAGTCATCATTAAAGTTCCCTTGTTGAATGCTGCTGGTTTGCTACCTCAAGGTGGAAGATTTTCTTTAATTCATTTATTTATTGATTCACTCAGTTCTAACATTTGAGTTCTGAGATATGTTGCTTTGGTCTGTAGTATTAAAAGTCATACCTTACCAGGCTATTGATTCCAAATGTAAAAATTTAATCTCCTAAGAAATGTCTTGTGATACTGATGAGAAACATGTTTTGCTTTTTTTTTAACCCCACAAGTATATTAAGATGTGAGAGTCTTAGCTAATATTTTAGGGCCCCATGACTATCAGAAAAAGAAAAGAATGAAGGAAGAAAGGGAAGGAAATGACCATGTATTGAGTTCCTATCATGTGCAAGGCCCTGTGCAACATGTTTTACAAATGTGACCTCATTTAATTGTCACAGCTCTGAGAGGTAGGTGCTATTATTTATCTCCATTCTACAATTGAGAAAAATGAGAGGTAGACAGAGATTAGCTGGGTCTGAAATCGGAATGCAGATTTAAACCTTGGACTTTCTGACTTTTGGCCCATAGTTCATTTACTACACCACTCTAGTGCACTGAGTTACCTAGTTAATGTATAGTTTTTAACAATGCTCAATTTTATTTAGACTTTTTAAAAGCTGGATGCTTATCTAGCCCAGTCACATCATTGAACACATGAGAAAACTGACACCTAAATATATGGAATGACTTTCCCATGACCACATAGGGATTACATGGAAGAATGGAACTTCTGATTCAGGTCTTCTGACCCCAATCCCAACTTGCTTTGTAGTGCACTATTTGAGAAAAGATAAGTCAATTCCTTTAGGTTCTTCGGTCACATGACTGAATCAATCAACTATAAAGATTCATAACTACCTGTTGCTCTAGAAGCTAGGGATACAAAAAAGGCAAAAGAATAGGACTTGCCCTCTGGGAGCATACAACATACAAACAGATATATACATAGTAAGCCATATATAGGATAAATTGGAAGCTATTATCAGAGAGAAGACATCAGAAATAGAAAGATTTGGAAAAGACTTCCTGTCAAGGATAAAAGAGAATATTGGGGATAAGGTTACAAAAGGAAGCTGAAATCAGCAGATGGTTTCAAATGCCAACATGAGGAGTAGGCACTAGTCATAATGCAAAACAAAAAGTGACTTCAACTTCTGTATTTCTGTGCCATTTCCGGTAATAGCAGATATTTAATAAATGCTTACTGATGATAACTAAGAATATATAACTATAACATTGCAAATATGCACTACATAAAATTGCCCTAGTTTGTAGTATTTAATTATTTTTCAATGTTAGATCATTTTAACTCAAATAAAATCTAATCACTAATATCCACTTCACCATATTAATCATACAGGTATTTATTTATAATTTTATTCTAAAGGAAATAATTCGGAAGATTTTAAACAGAAATAAAGAAGACTTAGTAGTACATGTAGCAGTAATCTTCAAGTACTTGGAGGTCTGATATGTGCAATAAGATTTGATTTGTTCTGCTGAGGCCCAGACAGCAGGAAAAGGAGTTATGGGTGGAAGTTACAAAGAGACAGATTTAAGCTCTAACTAAGAAAAACACTTCCTAATATTTATATCCATCCCAAAGTGCAGCGAATGCCCTAGGAAGACTTTCTTGATGGTGCTACAGAAGGAATTATTCTTCAAGCATTGGATTGATCAGGTGACCTCTAAAGTCCCTTCTGAATCTAAGATTCTTTTTAGTATAGTGACCTGCCTAGCGCAGTCCCCTCTATTGTAGTTCAGTGCTCTTTAAAAAATAACAGTCTGACCTTATGAAAAGGGTACTGTTTCAGAATTACTTGTTTAATAAGTGAATTATCTCTATAGTTAAGTGATATTTAATACTGAATGGAGAAAGCACTGGGAAAAATCAGGAATACTGAGTTTGAATTCTGAGTTTGACCATAACTAGCTTTGTGACTTTGGAAAAGTTACTTAACATTTCTGTATTTCAGTTTCTTAATCTGTCAAACATAACCAAGCAAATAACTACAGTATTTTCCTTATTTGGTATTTATGGTAATACATATTTTGTAAGTTACATAATGTTATATGTGAATTGTTCACTGTTACTATTACTCTTTTATAGAGAAAATAGTAAATACAAATCTTTGATTTTACATTGTCATTCACCCTGTCAGGTCTTTGAATGATTTAATGCAAGAATCAGATAACATCTATCTTCCTTGCCTTCCTCATTGTTGCCATTTAGTGCATTAACTGTGAATCTAATGATAAAACAATTGAAGCAAAATGGATTATAGTTGATTATAGGCTGTAGTTGAATCTGGAGAAAGAACATGCCATACTTAGGGTTTTTTGTCAAGAATAGCTTTGCTGAACCCTGTGCAAAACATTTCAAAAAATAGAATGCTTTAGCATTTCATAGCCATTATAGTCTTGTACATCACCTTCTGTAATTGTTTTACTAAACGTGCCTCTGATTGAATAATGTGATTAGGGAGGATCTTTCCCACCCATTGATGGGCCTGGAAATTGTAGGAAGCTTGATTAGAAGAGCTGCTTTGTAGAAAGGTCCCAAGTATCTTTTGTTTTCTTCTATTGAGGCACTGGGTGAGAGGGTTATGCCTTCTTGTTCTAAAAAGTGTATAAGTACTCTAAGGGTGAAGTTTTACTTTGGGGCTTACTAACTAGAAGGATTTCTTTGGCAGGAGAGACTCTGGGAAGCCTCTAAAGGGCCCCCTGACTAAAACCCAAAATTTAATTCTTCCTTTTCATGTATGGTCAGACATTTTGGAAGCATGACTTTTGCTTTCTCTGTATTTTCTCTGAAATTTTTATTTTCAATTTTCTTTTATACCTGTACTTGATTAAAGTGATTCTTAATCCCTTGAAAGGTGCTTTAATTTTATGAATGCATATCTAAGGACCTATTGTAGTAGGACCCCCTGTGTGTATTGGGGTGCTTACTGTTACACCTTCCCATGCCAGATAATTTGACTTTAATGTAGAAACAAAAAAAAAATACAAAAGTATGTTATGGAAATGAAATGATCATATTTTGTTACTTTTCTAATATCAGTGCCTAGTTAAATGGCTAGTGGGTTTCTGACCAAGTACTTAGTCATCCATGTGAGTTCTTAAGGCAATCTCTGGATATAGGATAGACTCAGAGAGGTATAGATGATTTATAAAGTAGAACAAGTCTCATTAACTGTAATTTGAAGGAGTAATATGAACAATACTTCAAGAAGGTAATCTATGCTTGGCATAAGTGGATAGGAAAAATAGTTAATTCCATAAAAAGGCAGACTTAGGAGAATGGAGCCTAGATGGTGGATTTGGGATAATCACCCAGATGAACTCTCCTGGTAAATAACTTTAAAATAATACCTCAAATAAAATATTGGAGTATCAGAGACAAAAAAAATCAGAGCAAGATATTTATCTAGCTAAGAAAACTTAAGAAGTCAGCAGAAGAAGTCTATAACATCAGGCTCACATATGAAGTAAAACTGACAATAGTTGTAGCAGCATCCAAACATTTGGGAGCTCTTAAATCAAAGATGGTAATATGGTTAGACAACAGGTCAGAAAAAGATTACATGGAATACAGGTGGCACTGGATATAGCTGCTGCTGATTGGCAACTCTTGCCTTTAAGGAATTCTGGGTCACAGTGGCAAAATGGAAAGGATGACTCGTGATAAGTCACATAGGATCAGAGATACCAGCCATGGTGCCAACACAGAAAGGAGAGCTAGACTATGGACTTGCAAGTGAATCAGGGTGCTTCTTTGGTAAAGACCAGAGTACAGTTAGGAGAACACTTGCACACTTCCCTCAAGATAACATATCCTTGGGGAAACACTAAAATCTTGTAGAAGCCTAGGACTAGCTGTGAAAAGGGCAGCACAAAAAGGTTTAAAGCTTGAGATAATGCCTCTCCACCCCTGAGGGTGGAGGTGGGGGGCAAAGGACAAATTTAACATAGTGTTCAAAGTCAAGAAATAGAATGGGAAAATGTGGAAACAAAAAACAAGAATAAAAGAATTTGACCACTCTTGGTTAGGAATAAAAAAAAAAACCCAACAAAATCCAAAGAAAACATCATTGTTAAAAGAATTACACACACACACATACACATACACACACACACACACACACACAGAAACACATCTCAAAGAAGTGTTAATTGGACTGAAGCCTAACAAGATTTCCTGGAAGAGTTAAAAAAAAGGAAATATAGAGTAGTTCAGGAAAAAATTGGGAAAAGAAATCAGAGTGATTCAAGAAAAAAAATATGAAAAGTGAATTGGCAGTTTGCGCAAAGAGGCAAAAGAATTTCACTGAAGAAAAACAAAATTCCCTTAAATATGTCAAATGGAAAGAGAGTAACAAAATTGGCAGCAGAAAATGAATTCTTAAAATGCAGAACTGCCTAAATGAAAAAGAAAAAGAACTACAAATTCTCTCTGAAGTAAATAATTCCTTAAAAATTAGACATGGAAAAATGGAAGGCAATGAATCAATGAGACATCAAGAAGCAATAAGATAAAGTTAAAAGAATTAACAAATAGAAGAAAACATGAAATGTCTCATCAGAAAAATAATTCTCCTAAAAATATAACAAAAAAGAATAATTTAAGAATTTAAGAATTCTGAAAATCATTATTAAAAAGGAGTCTAAATATAATATTTCAAGAAATTATCAAGAAAAATCTGCCCAAATATCTTAGATCCAGAGGGTAAAATAGAACTATATAAGACCTCAAAATGAAAGCTCTCAAGAATATTATTGCCAAATTCCAGAGCTCCCAGTTTAAAGAGAAAATACTTTAAGCTTTCAGAAGGAAACAATGAAATATCCTGAAGTCACAGTCAGGCTCAAACAATGAAGTAGAGGAGTTGGAATGTAATATTCAGGAAGGAAAGAATATAAGATTATATCCAAACAATCACCTACCTAGCAAAGCTGAGTGAAATCCTTCAAAGGTAAAAAAAAAAAAAAAAAAAAGATATTTAGGGAAAAAGAGGACTTGCAAGCATTCCTGATGAAAAGGCCAGACCCAAAAAGAAAATTTGGTAGTCAAACAGAAAACTCAAGAAAAGCATAAAAAAGATAAACATGAAAGAACAATCATGAGGTACCCAACATAGTTAAACTGTTTACCTTCCTATGTGAGTAGATGATATATGTAATTTTTAAGAAATTTACCATCATTGGGGCAGTTATAAAAGAGTTTACACAGAGAGAGGGCATGGGCATGGGTTGATTATGTTGGAATAATTTACAAAAGAAAAAATAAGAAAGGGCAAAAAAAGAGGTTCGAACTTGGAGAAGGGAAAAGGCAAAGCTAGAATTGGTAAAAAATTTTCACATAACAGTGATTTGTAAGGAAGAGCTTTTACAATGAAGAGGTAAATGAGGGGTGTCGGGTAATGCTTGAACCTCACTCTCATCAAAATTGGTTCAAATAAGGAAGAATATACATATACATTCTCTCTCATATAGAAATATAACTTATGCAATATGGAAATAAGAGGGAAAGGCAAGAAGAGAAATGGAGCAGTAAAGAAGTGAATGGATTAAGGAAGGTAATGGTTAGAAGCAAAAGAGACTATTGAGAAAAAAAAGTGAGAGACAGAGAGAGAAAGACAGAAACAAAAGATAATGGGAGAGAGGTAAATACACAATAATCTTAATTGTGAATGTGAATAATATGAGCTCACCCATAAAATGGAAGCAGATAACTTAATGGATTAGAAATAAGAATCTAAGAACATATGTTTACAAGGACACACTTGAAACAGAAAGACACAGACATGAGTTAAAATAATGGGCTAGAAAACAATTAAATATACTTCAGTTGAAAAAAAAAAGCAAGAGTAACCATTATCTCAGACAAAACAAAAGTAAAAGTAGATTTAATTACGAGAGATAATCAGGGAAGCTACATTTTGTTAAGTGGAATCATGGACAATTATGTAATCTAAACAAATTTAAAGCAGGTTTCACTGATAAATGCCTCATTTATCAAACAAACACTGAGTATTAAGCTGAATCAAATTTATAAAAATAAGAGATATTACCTAATTGATAAATGGTCAAAGAATGTGAACAGGCAGTTATCAGAAGAAGAAATCAAAGCTATAATCATATAAAAATGTTCTAAACAACTCTGAGGTACCACCTCACACCTGTTAGAAATGAAAAATGCTGAATATAGATACATTGTGAACTAACTGAGTCTTGAACTGGTTCAATCCTTCTGGAAAACACTTTGGAGCTATGTCCAAAGGGCAATAAAACTGTGCATGCCCACTGACCCAGAAAGTTCCTTGCTAAGTATCCCAAAGAGAGTAAAGAAAAAGGAAAAGGATCTATATACACAATATTTATAGAAGTTCTTTTTGTGGTGATAAAAATTTGGGAAATGTGGGAATGTTTGTTAATTGGAGAACGGCTTAAAAAGTTATAGAATATGATTGTCATAGACTATTATTGTGTCATAAGAAATGATGAGAGGTTGATTTCAGTAAAATACATATTAAGAATTATATGAATTGATGCAAAGTGAAGTGAGAATTGGGAGATCATTCTGTATAGTAACAAAAATGTTGTAATGATGATCAACGGTGAAAAACTTGATTACTCTGATCAATACAATGATCCAGGACAATTCGACAATTCCAAAGAAAAAAATTCTATCCACCTCCAAAGACAGAACTGATGAACTAAGTGCAAATTGAAATATAATTTTTACATTGTTTTTATTGCTTTGGTTGAAATATGAAAATATGTTTGTATCATTTCACAGACACAATAGATATTTTAAGACTTGTCTTATCAATTAGAGTAGAAGGGAATGTAAGGGAAAAAAAGAGAATTTGGAACTCAAAATTGAAAAGAAAGAAATGTTAAAAATAAAGAAATTCAAAATTTCTTTTTTTTTTAAGTGTTAACAATTTATTCTTTCAGAATTATATTTAGTTATCCTGGCATTTTCATAGGATTTGACAGGTCTGAAAGGTGTGCTTATTCAGGGAGTAAACAGCTCTCTATTTCCATCACATCAATTTTATCAGCGCTTCTTCAATCCTTCAGTGCCCTGAGAAAAAATACATTTAAATTCTGACCCACAGTTCCTTATATACTTAGTACTATCTCTGAAAATGTCCCTTTTCTTTTTTTTTTAAATAAATTTATTTAACTTTTTACATTCATTTTCACAAGATTTTGGGTTCCAAAATTTTCTCCCCATTTGTCCCCTCCCCCCTCCCCCATACACAGGACATTCTAATTACCCCTATCACCAATCTGCCCTCTCTTCTATCATCCCTCCCTTCCCTTACCCCATCTTCTCTTTTGTCCTGTAGGGCCATAACTTTCTATTCCCCATTACCTGTATTTCTTATTTCCTAGTAGCAAGAACAATACTCAACAGTTGATCCTAAAACTTTAAGTTCCAGTTTCTCCCCATCCCTCC
>JAQQSK010014052.1:0-11264 GCA_028658325.1 Potorous gilbertii | reverse complement strand
TTCAGGTAATCCCAAAATTTTTAAATTGTCTCTCCTGGGTCTATTTTTCATGTCAGTTGTTTTTCCAGTGACATGTTTCACCTTATCTTCTATGTTTTCATTCTTTTGGTTTTGTTTTGTAATTTCTTGGTTTCTCATAAAGTCATTAGCTTCTATCTGCTCCATTCTAATTTTTAAAGAACTATTTTGTTCAGTGAGCTTTTGAACCACCTTTTCCATTTGGCTAGTTCTGCTTTTTAAAACATTCTTCTCCTCATTGGCTTTTTGGACCTCTTTTTCCAATTGATTTAGCCTATTTTTAAAGGTGTAATTTTCTTCAGCATTTTTTGGGTATCTTTTAGCAAGCTGTTGACTCACTTCTCAAGCTCTTCCATGGCCTGAGACAGCTGCATATTTTGGAGGTACTAGATGCAGAAAACTTGACTTCCTCTGACAGTGTGGATTGTTCTTCCTCATCCAAAAGGATGGAAGGAAATACCTGTTCACCAAGAAAGTAATCTTCTATAGTCTTATTTTTTCCCCCTTTTTTGGACATTTTCCCAGCCAGTTTCTTGACTTCTGAATCCTTTGTCAAGAGAAGAGTCCTAGTACTCCTCCCCACTCCAGGACCTTGCTCAGGGAAGAGATTCAGATCAGCTGCTCAATTCCCCCAGTGGCTTTAGACAGAGTGCTTCACAAATGGACCCAGCAGCTGCCACCACCCTGTTGCCACCACTGCTGGCACCACCACCAGGGCCAATGCTAGGGGGGCGACGCTGCTTCCCTCTCACAGTTGAGAAAGCCCCCTCATTGAACTTTGAAGTTTTCTTTGATGCTTGTGGGTTGAGGGATCTGAGACTCTCTACTGATACTGGGTGTTCTGCCCTTGAGGTCTCTTCCAGCCCTGTTCCTCCCAGTGCTGCACTCTGCTTCGTGTCCTGTGCGATAGACCTTTCCTGTTGTCCTTCCAGGTTACCTTTGGCTGGAAATCTCTTTCTCTCTGTTGTTCTGTGGCTTCTGCTGCTCTAGAATTTTTTCAGTCATTTTGTACAGGTATTTTATGGGCTGTGGGGGAAGAGCTAGAGTATGTGCATTTTTCTACTCCTCCATCTTGGCTTTGCCCCCCCAATTTCTTTTTCTCATTGTCTTTCTCTTCCTGAACATGTTTTTTCTAATCTCTCTTGCCCTTCTATCTATATATGTTTTTATTCTCTTTCCACCCTAGCTTTCCCCTGTCTCTCCCCTCTTGAATTGGTTTATCATCTTCCCTTTCTAGTCTCTGTCTCTAGTTCTCCCTCATTTTCTCTCCCTTAATTGGCTGTAATATGAAGCTGAAATTCACTTTGACCCTGTTTGTTGAATAAAATCTTATGTTTCTTACTCTAAGTAGAGTTTGTTTGTTAAACAAGGACCCCAACCTGTTCTTTCTCTAAGGAACAAAACTAATTAGATTACCTTTTAATATAGGCTTTTTATGCTCTTCAACTTATTCTTATTTCCAGGTCTGGGAGTGATCTGGAAATTCCAATTTGAGCTTGGTCTCTATAGGCTGTCTTAAATGTACTCCCAGCAATGCTGAATAATGTGAAATTTTAGTATGCTACAGTCTTTGAAGAATTCAAAGAAATAAAATTGAAGGTTACCCGAGTGTAGTGGAGGTACACGTGGGTTTGAGGAGCACTGGATAGGTGTGCTGTAGTGGTATGCATTGAACTAGGTAGCCACTGAGATTCTTTCTTACTCTCAAGTCCAGTGATTTTGCCCCATATATCCAGCAATTACCTAAATCCAAGAAGTGGCGTTAAGATATCACTAAAGGAATATATGACCTTAAAGCACTATATGAACATGGATTATTATGTATGAGATTTTGGCTGACAAAAATGGAAGGAAAGAGGGGCAGCATTCCTAGCTTAGGGAATGGTGTGTGCAAGGACATGGAGGCAGAATAGAGAGATATTTTGGAAGCAGAGAATCAGATGACTTAGCTCTAGAGTAGGGAATGTGAAGGAGAACAATATAAGAAAAGATTTTAAAGTAGACACATCACTTAGCCTCTGTTTGCCTCAATTTAATCAATTATAAAATGGGAACAATAAAAGCACTTCCTTCCCAGGATTGTTATCAGGATGGAATGAGGTAATAATTGTAAAGCCCTTAGTACCGTGCCTGGCACATAGTAAGGGATACATATATACATTTATTTATACCTCTCTACGTATACACATATGCACATACATAATATGTATGTATGTTTATATATGTGTGTCTGTGTACACACACTTTTTTTGTTTAGCATTGTTTAGCTCTTTGTGATTCCATTTGGAATTTTCTTGGCAAGGTACTGGAGTGATTTGCCATTTCCTTCTTCAGTTCATGTTACCCAGGAGGCAACTGAGGCAAACAGGGTTAAGTGACACAGCTAGTAAGTGTACGAGGCTGGATTTAAACTCAATTCCTCCTGACTCCAGGGATGGAACTCTGCTGGGCCACGTAACTTCCCTCTATAAACATAATTATTATTAAATTTGAAAGAGAGATTGGAGTTAACTGGGGAGGACATTGAATGCCAGGTGAAGGACTTTGAACTTTATTTGGTACATTGAGGTAGAGAATCGCTTAATGGTCTCCACCTACCCCTTAAAGACTACATATATTACGCACTTCTGTGCTATATTCCAGAAAATTTAATATATGCATAATATGATGTTGGCTGTGTATGTAAGTAGTCACTCTGTTCTCTAGGAGCTTATAATATGATATATCTTACATTTATAAAGCATTTTAAGACTTGCAAAGCATTATATATATATATATATATATTATATATATAGATATATATTGTCTAATACAGACCTTTAGTACTAGAGATTTACTTTTTTCAAAATACAGGAAGAGGTTAGAATAAATATACATATCTACAAAGGGTTGTTTTTAAAGTGTTTAGGAGGAATTTACAAAGTATTTGTTAGCGTTCCTATGGAGATGCAGAGAATACTAACAAGAAAAAGATTAAAATGGTAGTAATTAGGCCTTTGACTAGATAGGTGGAAGAAAAACTATTAGGCCCAGAATTAAGGAAGGGGGCTATAGGATTATGGATTTAGAGCTGAAAGGGACCTCAGAAATAATCTAATTCAGTCCCTTAATTTTACAAATGGGGAAACTGAGGTCCATTGAGGTTAATTGACTTGCTCGAAGTTCTACAAGTAGTAAATAACAGAGTTGGGATTTGAACTCAGAGACACTGCAATCAAAGTACCTATCACAGATTGATACTAGGAGAGAGCATAGTCATGAAACTCCATCCAGTTCTAGAACCATTGAATATTTGAGTTGGAAGAGGCTATTCTGATCCAGAATAGAGAGTCCAGGGCTCTCATTTTCCACCTGAAGAACCTGTAGCCCCCAGAGGAGGACATGATTTGGTTGAGTCCTCCCAGCTAGTGGCAGTTCTGGGGGAGGGCTCTGACTTCCCGACTCACAAAGTCACAGACCCTCAAAGCTGGATGACATCTGAGAGGCCATCTAGTCCAGTCTACCCTTGAATGAAAGAATCCCTTCTATGCCATACCCAATAAGTGGTTATGTGCTTTTTGTCCAGCGTCCTCAGCTCCTCTCTAGGCAGTCCCTTCCACTTTTGGGTAGTTCAATTAGGAAGCTTTTCCCTACCACAAGTCTAAATCTGGTTCTTTGTAACTTCCACCCATGACTCCTGGTTCTGCATTCTGGGGCAAAACAGAACAAGTTCTTCCATTCAACAGACTTTGAAATATGTGAAGACAACTATCGTGTGCCTCCTCCTCCCCAACTCCTGAATCTCCCCTTCCTCAAATTCAACACCTTCATTTCCTCAGCAACACCTTGTGGGGCATGGGCTCAAAGCTTTTTATCATCCCCAACATTCTTTTGTGGGCACATTCTCCTTTTATCAAAACTCTCCCTAAAATGTGATACCCAGAACTGAACACAGAATTTTCTCCCAACCAGTAATTCTCCAGAGCCATTTTTTTCTGGTGATCCCTAGAACTCGATGTACTCTCCTTCATTCCCAATACCACCTACCAACTGGGCATCTCCTTTATGCCTTGGCTTGTGGCTGATGAAGATCCAGTTTCCAAGAATGGAAGCGAGATGGTATCATTTACCAAGGCACCCAATGATTGGGGTAGGCAAGGATTTGTTGGAGTGACAAATTCTAGGGATTAGAAAAATGAATTAATTGTAGTTGTTTTGAAGAAAATATGTTAGTGGGAGATTTGTGTAAAACTTTCCTACACAGGAATATCATGGTGGATAAAGGAACTTAGCGACCTGGTAGAGTAAGAGGGAACCAACAAACAACAAAGATCAGTTTCTTTAAGAGAGTGATATTAGTTCCAAATTTAATAGCATCCAATTCAGCCCATAAATCCAGTCTGTTGGAATCCTAATTCCATCGTCCAACCCTGCTTTCCAAAGTTCATATCATTTGCAAATTTAATGATTGTGACATCTCTTCCTCTAAATGATTGATTAAAATGCTGAATATAACAAAACCAAGAACAGGACCTACTAGAGAACTTTTGAATTGGCATCAGTCCATTAATTATCATTCTTTGGGTCTAATTGTTCAATTATTTCTGAATCTGCCTCTACTACCATCCATTCCATATCTCTCCATTTTGTCAAGAGGGCTGTTATGAAATACTGTGTGCAGTCATCAATGAAATCCAGATTTTATTCAGTCTATCATATTCCCAATAACCTTGTAAAAATGGAAATAAGGGTGGTTTGTTTTGGCTTATTCTTAATAACTTTTTCTTGGCTCCTAGTGAGTGTTTCTTCTCTTTCTAATTCCTCACAAAATCTCCCTTTAATAATAAAGTATACAGTTTTGTTAGAGGTCAAAGTCATCCTCACTGGCCTATAGCCTTCTCCATTTTGAAAATTGGAACAATATTTTCATGTCCTCCAGCATATCTCCTATTCTCTATGATGGGTTTTTGTTTCTGTTTTTGTTTTTTGTTTGTTTTTTGCTTTTTAATAATTACTAACAGCAGTCATATTCCCATATTCTTTTAATAGCCTAGGGTATGGTTTAGCTTGAATTGAGTTAACTGAGGGTAGTTAGCTACTCTCATCCCTATCTTTTTTCCTCAAAATTTATTAACTTACTTGTTTTCAGTTTTCAGCATTCACTTCCATAAGTTTTACATTTTCTCCCCCTCTTACCCCCTTCCTCCCCAAGGTGGCATGCAGTCTGATATAGTCTCTGCACATACATTCCTATTAAATACATTTACCCACCAATCATGTTGCATAAAAGAATTATAATGAATGGGAGAAAATATGAGAAAAGCAAAACAAAACACAATGAAACATAACAAAAAAGGAAATAGCTTGCTTCATTCTGCATTCTGACTCCAGAGTTCTTTCTCTGGATGTGGATGGCATTTTGCATCATGAGTCCCTTGGAAATGTTTTAGGTCATTGCATTGCTGAGAAGGGCTAAGTCTGTCAAAATCAATTCTTGAACACTGTGACTGTTACTGTGTATAATGTTCTCCTCGTTCTGTTCATTTCACTCAGCATCAGTTCATATACCTCTTTCCAGGTTTTCGCGAAGTCTACCTGATCATCATTTCTTATAGCACAATAGTATTCCATTATATTCACATGCCACAATTTGTTCAGCCATTCCCCAGTTGATGGGTATCCTCTTGATTTCCAGTTCTTGACCAACACAAAAAGGGCTGCTATAAACATTTTTGTACATGTGGATCCTTTCCCATCTTTCTGATCTCTTTGGAATACAGCCCTAGAAGTGATATTGCTGGGTCAAAGGGTATGCACATTTTTGTAGCCCTTTGGGCAGTTCCAAATTGCTCTCCAGAATGGTTGGACCAGCTCAAACCATCTCCACCATTTGATGCCATTAGCCATTTCTGTTTTTGTATTTCGCAGTTAGTAGAGAAAAATAGAAGTGAAGTTAATATTGAATAAAACATTACATAGTAGGCATTTAAAGAAATACTTGTTCAATTTAATGTTTGTTTAAATATCAACTGAGTAATTCCCTGTGGTCACAAGTCTTTTCCATATCTTTCCCCACTATTTCTTTATCAGAATCCTGTCTTCATAATTTCATCTTTGAGAGCATCCCCTCACTCTTTAAGCCATGAATTCCTACCAAAGTTTTATCTGAACTCTTTGAAATATACTCACGTAAAGTCTATTAGAGTATGCCTACCATTTTCCTTCTTATTTATTGCAAACTCAATTCCAACTGAGATTTCTATTATTTCTGCCCTGGCAGCAAATTCCTATATAACGGTCAGAAGCAAGGAAGGAAAGAAGAAAACAAATATTTATTCAGTGCTTACTGTGTTCCAGGAGCTGTACCAAGCACTTTACACGTATTATCTTATTCAGTCCTCACAACATTTCTGGGTGGTAGGTGCTTTTACCATACCCCTTTTATAATTCAGCAAATAGGCAGTCTGAAGTTAATTGATCTAAGGCTGCCCAGCTAGTAAGTGTCTGAGACTCGATACAAACTCAGATTTTCCGGACTCTATCTGTTACACACCATTACTTCCCCCTCCTTGCTTCCTCCACTTTCTACAGGATAGAATGATCGGCAATACAAATTGTGATCTTTAAATTGCTGTACTTTTAGTAGAGAAAGAAGTACAGCTTATGTCCCAGAGAGTCGAAGTCTCCCTTCGCTACTCTCTTTCCATTGTTCTCATTTCCGTGATGTTCTTCTGGATCTCATTATCTACTTTTTCCTTCTGGCCAAGAGGTTTGCAGTATACTACCAACACGATATCATTTCTGTTTTTCTGTTAATCTTTACTCAGATATTCTCTGCTGTGTTTTTGTCACAGATCTCTTCCACAGACAGATTTCTTTTCTTATTCAATGGTATTTGACCCTTCTTTTTATCTAACTTTTTCCTTTTGAATCAAGTATAACCCTTCAAGAGCAAATATAAGGGATGTTTTGTAACCTTTTGCAATACTTGAAAAACATATCTAAAACTAGTCCCAAGCCAAATTTCTTACCAGCCATCTATGAGATATAATTTTTCTCTCCAACCTTTCTGCTTTTTCCTACATTGAGAGAGTTTTGATGCTTTTAGCAGTATTGGTGAAGGCAAGAGAGACAGGCCTAACTCTGCAAAGGCAGTGGTTGGGAACATCCCAGGAATGGGCTTTACTGGTAGAGTGGGGCTGATTGAGGATGAGAAGGGGCAGCTTGCAAGTGGTTGTAGCTCCAGGAAGTTTAGGGTTTTCCAGTCTGGGCGTGGGGTGGGCAGAGAAAGAATATTCAAGTCTGGAGGAGGATGAAAGAAGAGCATGAAAGAAAAGTCCCTCTCTTTGCCTTTGTTTGTGCTGATGCCAGAAGGTGCTCTTGGGATGAGAGAAGGCCCTCCCTACCCCTACCCCCTACCCCATGTATTCATGGGTTTAAAACGAGAATCAAGTTGAGCTAATTTGGGTTCTTTGGAATGCCTTTTATTTTGGACTTTTCCTCCATTCCTAGTGTTATTGGGTTATAATAAGAGGCTGCTTGGTGAAATCCTTTGAACTCAGTCTAGGATTTCATGTGAGAACCAGCCAAGTGTGAGAGAAAATATTGATAGTGCATTGCTGAGGAGCCCATCACTAAATCATCCCATCCCACTGTAAACCCTCACAAGACTCGCCTGTGGGCTCTCCTGAAGGGCAGTGAGCATCAATGATTCTTTCACCATCTCATGGAGCCAGAGAGGTATGTAGCCTACACAGCTGGTTACACAGGAAGAAGTGAAAGTAAGTCTCTCCCACAACCCCTGAGAGAACAAGAGTAGTGGTAGTGGTGGTGGCCAAGGAAGACAGGAAAAGGATATCTCTGAGTTCCCACTTCCAGCTTTTTGCTGTTCAAAGAGTTTCAAGGCCAGTTTTCAGTGTTGAAACAGTATGAGTGAGGAATGGGAACAGCCTGAATCCTGGGGGTTAGATAGCCCCTTTGAACTTGAAATTCTGGGATTCTGTGGGTAGATACAAAGGAATTGTGCAGACCCCACATTGGGGCACCAGATGTCAGGCCTGAGGAATGCCTTCTCTTTCTTCTTTTATCCTCCAGTCAACCTACAAGTTAAGTATTAATTTCATCTAGCTTTTCACTTAGCAATAAAAACCATGAGGTTTTGCATTATTTCACTCTAAAATGTTCTGGTATTTGATTTCCTAATCAAATTAATCTGCTCAAAAGTGGTATAGAAGGATAAAAAGTAGAATTCTAATTTTTAAGAAATGATTTTTAGGCGTTTTGTTGTTGTTATCTTAAAATACTCAGATGAAACTGTGATCTCAATGGGTATTGGTTGGGTATACATTAATGAATTTCCTCCCAAGATGCAAACTGTAATCCATCCATGACTGCCCATCTACTATGACTTTTATCAATGTTGCCAAATAACCTCATCACTGGGCATTGACCCAAGCTGCCACAGGCCCGTTTCACTTTGTCCTCGCATTGTATGAATATCAGTGGAATACTTGGGCTGTCTACCTGTTATCCCTAGATCTTGCCCCGTAATCAGTTCATCTTCTTTTTCAGTCACATATTTCCTTGCTGATATCCATTACTCCAGGTATTTGAATTTCCTTATCTTATATTCAGCCAGCCTCTGTCCATGAGATACTCGCAATTATTTTCTATGTGATATTCATCTTTAATTTGTTGGGAGTCATAGTGATTCCTTCCTTTGCAACTATGTAATATCCTAGGTAAAATATTGGTATTAAAAAGGTGGGCCATTGCCTGTGGGAGAAGTCCAGCTACATTAAAGCAACTTTATAATTTCCTGAAGACCATCTAACTTGCCTTCCTACTCCTGTTTAATTCTGGGCTCAATTCATTGTTTAATTTATATTCATCTTTTTATAACTTCTATTTTTTTACCTTTTAAATATTCTTTTTAAAAATATTCCATATTCCTTTTAAAATTCTACTGTCTGAGAGCCATGGCTATATAGGATTTTTAGTCCATGGTGCACTGTGAGCAGGCAGCCAAAGGAATATTCCTCATTGTCTACACAACAAATCCTCATGACTAGGAGTTATCACTACAGTCTCTTTTCTATTTAGCACATAGTAGAAAGATAAATGTTTGCTGAGTGAATGAATGAGTGAATGCAGTCATTAACTTCAAAAAAAAGCCCCCTTTAGTTTTATTGTCTTCATAAAATCCTTGGGTATTTTAAAGTATGAACAAATTAAATTGATGAATACATTTTAACTGGCTTTTGAAAATCTATTTATTTACATTTGGGGCAATAGACATTACACAACGCCCTGCTCTATATTCCCATTTCTGATCCTGTGAGAAATGGGAATTGATTGTGGTTGGGGAGGAATAGGTAAACCATGAATTCTACAAGCCAAATCAAAGGCCATAACAGCTGTGAGAAGAGATTACATAGCTTCTAAGTCAAAATGGTTTCAATTATATTTGTAGTAACTAAGTTAGTGACATTCAGAGCTTCAAAAGCCACACAAGGATTGGATAAAGAGTCTGTGCTGTAATGGTTTCTGAGCTGAAATCTGCCTAAATGACAATCGTGCCCAATAACAATAACGTGCCCTCCTGATCCTGCCCGCAAATCCAGCTGATTAAGATCATCCACATTTTGTCCTAGAGCCCTGACTTCTGTAGAGGACAGAAGGTGCTGAAATACTTAAGAGTGGATGTACCCAATGTGGCTGTAACTGGGAATTATCTAACTAAGTAAAAATACAACAGAACATAGATAATGTTATTATGTGGTTTTCTACATTAATATGTGGCACACAGGGATCCTTATTTCTGTTTGAGTTTGACCCCATTGCCTTCTGAAAGAAGAGGAGATGGAAAAACTATGGAGTGTTTTCTGGAGTGCTTTTATCCATTACAGTGTAATGATAATTTGATAAATGAAATTATCATGTTCCAATGATCATTGGAAAGTCTGTCAACTTTGTAGTTTCGGGACCTGAGTTCTAGTCCCCTTCTGCTATTTACTACCAGTGTGACTGTGGGTAAGTCCTTAGGCTCTTTGGGTGCCCGCTTCCTTGTTTGTTAAATGAAGTTAGATTAGATGACCGCTGAGGTCCCTCCCAGTGCTACATTTATTATCCTAGAGCACTTTAAGGTTTACCTAGCATTCTTTTCCAGTGATAGAGGATATTATTATGGTTACTATCATCTTTATCATCATTTTACAAATTAGGAAACTGAGATTCAGAGAGGTTGATGACTTGCCCAGGGCCATGGAGAACTTAACTCCAGGTCTTCAAGCTCCAAAACCCATATGCTTACCATTGTATAACATATTATAATTGTGTTACATTACATATATTGGAGCCCTCCCCAATATAATGTCATTTCAAACAATACAATAGGGGAGAGTTGGCTTTTCCAAATTTCTTTTCTCCAATTAATTATCATTTATTTTCTCTCCCTCCCATCCTGCCCTCAGTTCAGGAAAAAAAATCCTTGTAACCAATGTGCATACAAGCAAAATACATTTTCCATAGTCCATGTCAAAAAACATATATCTCATTCTTCATTTTGAGTCCATCACCTTTGCATGAAGAGATGGGTAGCATAATTCATCATAAGTGATTTGTAATCATGGTTGGTCAATATAATGACCAAGTCTTTCAAAGTGATTTGTCTTAATGTTGTTATTGTATAAATAATTATCCTAGTTTTGTTTCTCTGTATCAGTTAATATAAATCCTCCCAAGTTTCTCTGAAATGATCTGTTGTCAATTTTTTTACTGCACAATAATATTCCATTCCATTAACATACCATAATTTGTTCAGCCATTCCCCAGTTGATAGCTACCCTCTTAATTTCCAATTCTTTGCCACTAAAAAAAGGGCTACTCTAAATATTTCTGTATGTATAGGTCCTCTTCCTCTTCCTATGATTGCTTTGGGGTATAGGGGTGGTCACAGTATCTCTTGGTCACATCATTAGTGTGCCTGCTTTCTTGAGACCCCTAATATTTGTCCTTTGTCATTTTTTTTGCCCATTTTGATGGGTTTGAGAAAGAATTTCAGAATTTCTTTAGTTTTCATTTCTCTAATTATTAGTGGTTTCTCCTAATCTCCTTTAAGGGTGTCACTCTTTGGTCATCAGGAGATTCATTCATTTTTTGCCTCAGTTTCCTCATCTGTAAAAAAAAATTGAGTTAGACTGGATGAGACTTAGAATGTCTCAATCTTTGATTCATATTCCATGGCATATAGGACTGGGCTTGAGGGA
>JAQQSK010014051.1:0-11264 GCA_028658325.1 Potorous gilbertii | reverse complement strand
CACAAAGTGTTCCTGGTTCTGCTCCTTTCGCTCAGCATCAGATCATATAAGTCCTTCCAGGCCTCCCTGAAGTCTTCTTGTTCATCATTTCTTATGGCGCAATAGTACTCCATTACATTCATATACCATAATTTATTAAGCCCTGTGACTGAATCTTAAGTTCCTACTTGTCTCTTTTGTTTGGTGATATTTTTCTTGATCACTATGTCCCAAATAATAATGCAAAAATGAATAAATGAAGAAAATACTTATTAAGCACTTACTATATGCAAATCATTGGGAATACAAATAAAAAAGACAATTCTTGCTCTCAAGGAGTTCACATTCTAATTGGAGAGATATCACATATAGAAAAGTTTCTGGTGCAAGTCAGATAGATGCAAAGGTTTTAATATCCTTAGGGTGCAATAGCAAAGCAGGTGGTAATGCCTCTTCTTTAATGCCATTTGTACTGCTAAACATATGTTTCTGATGTTGACAAGTGGCGAAGACTCTGGTGACAAGAACTTTCTTCCCTGGGTCTTAAGTAGCTGTGGCTGTAGCAACTGGTGGCCAGACAACAACTCCACATGGATTTCAGACAGATTAGCCTTTTAAAAATCCATTCATGTATCATTCAGTGAATATTTATTCTCTATGTACTGGATATAGACTTGGAATCAGAGAAGTAAACATAAAGAAGACTATATATACACTCAATCTCTTGCTACAAGACTTTCAAATGTCTCCCCATTCCCTGTGCAATAATATCCCAGCTCCAGTCACATAAACATGTAAACATCTATCTTATCTCCAAGATTCTGGATTATGTCTCAGTTTGTCTTTGTCACCTTAATCTTTCAACAGTACTATATATATATATATATATATGTACCCTACACTTGAGTGTCAAACTGTTTTATCTGCCACTCCCTATGCAAGCTCTGCTCTTCTCTACCTCCAAACCTTTACTCTCGCCATGCCTCTAAATAAGAATTTTCTCTCCCTCCCATCTCTACTAGTGGAAACCATATCTATCCACCATAGAAGAAATAGCATTTGAGTACTGGACCTTGAAGTTATGTCCAAATACCTCACTTAAAAGTTAATTTTTCCTGTCCCTGCATACCACCGACACTCTGCCATATCTGGGCTATGTTTAATTCTCTCACTTAGATACTCCTTAGACCCAGAAACAGTTTCCTGTCCATTCTTGTCTTCCCTATAGTGCCTATTGTAGCATCCTGTACAAGTTAGGTGCTCAAATAATATCAATTTAATTTAAAAAACAATAATAACATTAATCACCTTCTGATTACAAAACACTGTGCCAGGTGCTAAGGGAGAAACAAAATTTTGATAAAACATGACACCAGCCTTCATGGTACTCATATCCCAGAAAATGGATAGGAGGGAAACAGAGATTCCATATCAATCTGACACAGAGGCTTGTGAGTTGCTTGCTTGCTACACACCAAAGAATTTCCTCTATATAAAAAGGATGTTTTCCTCTACAATTTTCATAGGCTGCCTGAAATCTTTTGGTGAGTTGCTGTGCAGGCCTGACCTAAGAGAAGATTACATAAGCACATGAGAAAAATATTATAATATTAAAAAATATTATAACCAAGACCTCTAAGTGGAACCCAATGACATCCGTGGGCATTTCTTAGTCCCACTAGTAGAACTCTTAAATAAAGACAGAAAGTTATTATTAATATCAGAAAAAAATATTTAGTTACAGAAGCTATAATGAAACAAGTTTTCAATTCACTTCAATAGTAGAAAATGTAACTATGAAACAAGTCAAATTAAGTATCAGTTAAACAAGTTAAAATGCACCATTATAAATTAATAAAATGCAATAGCAGGGACATTCAAATGTGTA
The DNA here is from genome assembly GCA_028658325.1 of Potorous gilbertii. Lineage (NCBI taxonomy): Eukaryota > Metazoa > Chordata > Mammalia > Diprotodontia > Potoroidae > Potorous > Potorous gilbertii. Next base: position 9,397 of record JAQQSK010014051.1, on the reverse strand, counting down.
CAACTCTTAATTATATGACATAGTATTTGTATTACAGACAGTATAATATGACATAACAATAAAGGGTATTCTTGAACACAACTAGATCAAAGTTTTCTCCACTATGTCTTATTTAGATTATATATACCAATCATCTTACCCATGGATGCTATCCTTTACCCCACCCACACCCTTAACCCCCCATAAACTTTTCTTTTGAATTCCTCTAACACTAATACTTGAGAGCAAACAACCCAATACTTATTCAGACATAGAATTTTAGGGCTGCAATTCGTTTCAACACAGCAACATGTGTTTGGCATCTACTACTGAAAGGCACTTTACTATGCGTATCACTAAGGAGAAAATGAAAATAAAGAAATGACTCCTGGCCTCAAACAAATGTAAGAATTCATCAAGTATGACTATTTTACAGCTAAAAAAACTAAAGCAGAGAGTACTAAAGGGAACTATAAAAATCAATAAGTATTATTAAGTGTCTATTTTGTACCATGTTGGGGACAAAAGTACAAAAAACAAACCAACCCTTATTCACAAGGAGCAGATATAATGGAGGAGACAAGTATATATAAAAATACATAAAGCATAGATACAATGCGAATAAATACAAACATGTACAAAACAATTAAACGCAAATTAGTTTTTCAAGAAAGGCACTAGCAGTTGGGGGATCACAAAAGGCTTTATACAGAAGATGAAGTTTGGACTGTCTTAAAAGAAGAGAAAGTCTTCATGAATTAGAGATAACAAAGAGTGCATTCCAGGTTTATGGGATAACTTGTGCAACGGCATGGGGATAGGGGCTAGAGTGACATGGTGTGAAGAACAGAGAAAATGCCACCTTAGTTAAATTGTTGGTAATGATTCATTTTTCATTAGCAGCTCTCCTTGGTTTCAACTCCATGGAACCCCCTAGTAGCCTTCCTTCATCCCCTCTTCAGCTCCCTTTTGTGTATTATCCCCCATCCCCATTAGATTGTAAATTCCTTGGCAGCAGGAGCTGTCTTTCTTTTTCTTATTTGTATTTCTTGCACTTAACATAGGGCCCGGCACACAGCAGATGCTTAATAAATGTGTTGTTTTCTTTTTAAATTAAATTGAAATACAAGTGTGAGAGGAAAAGTAATGTTCAATGAATATGGAAAGAATAGGTTGAGGCCAAGTTTTGTATGGCTTTAAAAACTAAACAGAAAAGTTTCTATTTTATCCTAGAGGCAATAGGAAGCCAATGGAGTTGAATGGAGTATGAATCACATGGTCATATTTGTACTTCAGGAAAATTAACTTGGTGGCAGTTTGTAGGAAGGACTGGAATGGACAGAGACTTGAGTCAGAGAAATTAACTAAGAAGCTACGGCAATAATCTAGGTGAGTGGAAATGAGGGCTTGAACTAAGGTGGTAGTCATGTTGACGGGGAAAAAGGGTCAAGATGGAAGAGATGTGAGGGCAGAAATGGCAAGATTTTGTAACCGACTTAGATGTGTATGATGAGGCAGCGTAAGGAGTCAAATATAATGCCAAGATTAAGAATCTAGGAGACTGAACAAAGAGGTAGATCAGTGGAATATGTTGGTACACAGTAGTCAATGACTATAGCAATAGCAGTCTACTGCTTCATAAACCCAAGGACCCCTGCTTCTGGGATAAAAACTCACTGTCTGACAAAAATTGCCAGGAAAACTTGAAAATAGTGTGGTAGAAACTGGGCATAGACAAATGCCTGACACCATATACCAGAATAAAGTCCAAATAGGTATACAATCTAGGTATAAAGGCTGATAATACAAACAAATTAGGGGAGCAAGGAAGTTTATTTGTCAGATTTATGGAGAATGAAGGAATTTATGACCAAACAACAGATAGAGAACATTATGAAATGCAAAATGGATAACTTTGATTATGTTAAATTGAAAAGTTTTTGCACAAAGTTAATGCAACCAAGATTAGGAGGGAAGCAGAAAACTGGGAAAGAAATTTTACAAGTAGTGTCTGTGATAAAGGCATCAAATTTACAAGAATACAAGTCATTTCCTAATTGATAAATGGTCAAAGGATATGCACAAGCAGTTTTCCAAGAAAGAAATTAAAACTCTCTATAGTCATATGAAAAAATGCTCTAAATCACTATTGATTAGAGATGCAAATCAAAACAACTCTGAGGTACCACATTACACCTATTAGATTGGCTAACATGACAAAACAGGAAAATGACAAATGTTGGATTAATTGTGAGAGAGTTGGAACACTGATTCATTGTTGGTGGATCTGTAAGCTGATTCAACCATTTTGGAGAGCAGTTTGGAATTATGCCCAAAGGGCAGCAAAAATGTGCAAAGCCTTTGACCCAGCAACATCCCTTCTAGGGCTGTATCCTAAAGAGATAAAAATTGGAAAAGGACCCACATGTACAAAAATATTTATAGCAGCTATTTTTGTGGTGTCCTAAAACTGGAAATTGAGGGAACGCCTATCAATTGGGGAATGGCTGAACAAGGAATACTACTGCACTGTAAGAAATGATGAATAGGTGGACTTCAGAAAAACCTGGAAAGACTTATATGAACTGAGGTTGAGTGAAGTGAGCAGAACCAGGAGAACATTATACACGGTATACACAGCCACAGCATGCAAGGACTGTTTTTGATAGACTTAGCCCTTCACAGCAATGCAAGGACCTAAAATATTGCTAAAGGAGTCATGATATAAAATGTCAACTATATCCAAAGAAAGATCTATGGAATCAGAAATCAGAATGAAAACAGAATATTTTCTCTTTTGTTATGTTTTGGTTTTTTCATGCATTCTCCCATTCATTTTAATTCTTCTATGCCAAAATGACTAATGTGAAAATGTGTTTAATAGGAATGTATGTGTAGAGCCCATATAAGATGGTATGTCATCTTGGGGAGAGAGGAGGAAGAGGGGCAGAAAATTTGGAACCTATGGAAGTGACTGTTGAAAACTAAAAACAATTAATAAATTTGGAGAAAAAAGGAAAAAAAAAAGGAAGCCCTACCTTCTGCAAAAAAAAAAAAGGAAAGAATCTAGGAGACTGGAAGGATGACAGTGCCTTCAAAAGAAACAGAATAGATTTGGAAGACGAGATTTGCTTTGGGGGGAAAAGATAACAGGTTTCATTTTGAACATGTTGAGTTTAAGCTGCCTCCATCCATTCTGACATATCCAATAGGTAACTGATGATGTGGAAATGAAGCTAAGGGGAATGCCAATGGCTAGATCTGGAAGTCATCTATACAGAATAACTAAAACCATGGGAGCTAATGGGGTTGCCAAGAGAGAGAATGTAGAAGGAAAAAGTTAAAGAAGAGGATCTAAAACAGAACTTTGAGGAATACTCTTAATCAATGGTTCTGATATGGATGTGGAGTTTGGATAATGAACCAGCAAAAGAAAAAGAATGATCAGACAGGTAGAAGGTGAACTGGATTAAGAGTTGTGTTTTAGAATACAGTCCTCTTCTTTAAACCACACCATGACCTTTCATTAGAGGACTTCAACATACATGTTTGGATGTTTCCTCAAGCATCTTGGCTTCCTAATTAATTCCTCACTCTCCTCAATGCTCATGGGAAACAAAGAAATTCTGTTTTCCCCAGTTCTAGGTGAGAAGGGATGTGACCCAGCATGGACAGGTTAGAGGTCAGAAACTAATGTTCAGACTCAAGGAGCTGTGTGAAGAAAAGCCTATCAGAGAGGAGAGCATAAAATCACGTGGCCAGGGGACAGTATCGCTGGAGATACAAAGTTCGGAAAACAGTATGAGAAGCCACATCTTTCTGAACATGTTGTAGTAGTCCTGTAACCTTCCTGGGGAGGCTACCCACCCATTCAGGGGGAATAGGCGTAAGGATTAATAAAGGCTTTCCTGATTTCACAACAAGTATTGCTCTTTACTTAAGGTGAGCATGTTTCTCACTGTTGGGGGCTTGTTAGACAGGCTCACTTCTAACAATGCGCATGATCTATTCCTTCACTTTACCAGTCACACTCTTGATCTTATAAGTTTTCTATTTCTATCATTAAGAATTCTGAAATTATTTTATCTAACCATAATCTCCTATCATTCCATCTCTCCCTATGCCTTACTCCTCCTAAATCTACTTGTCTTCTGGATATCCAATTCTTCTACCCTCCAAACCAACCTGATTTTTCTCTTCTCTTTCCTTCTCTTCTTTTTGCTTTTTCTCCTCTCTTCCCCATTCCTTTCCAGATCTTAACCCTGTTGTTACAATTCATTGTTAAGCAGTCTTATCTTGAATCTCTAGCCTGCTTGTCCTACAGCTATAGCTGTCTCATGCAACTTAAGCATGGGCTACTGCCAGGGTTTTAAGTAACAATCAAACTGCGTCCCTTACAAATTTATGTTGCCATCTTCGGTAAGGGAATTCTCCTACTTTTCCCTTATTGATCCTATATCACATTCCCCTTCTCTTCTCTCAAGCCTTCTGTACTACTCTCCCTCTGCCTCCTTTCCTGCCCCCCTACAGTCTCTCAGCAGAGGGCCTAGCCTTAATCTTGACAAGAAAATAAAGGCCAGTTATGAACTGTTGTCTCCATCTCTAAATATCTTGCTATCATCCCCTGTTCTCCTTTACTCCAGTATTTGATGAAGAGATGCTCCTTCCACTCTCCAAAGTCAACCCTTCCAAATGTATCCCTGATCCTATTCCCTCCTCTCTCCTAGGTTATGGAATCTTGCCTCCGTATTCATCCCCTCTCTTATCTTTGATCTCTTCTTTTTTTATTGGCTCCCTCCCTATTGCCTACAAACATATCCAGGACTCCTCCCATCCTTTTCTTTTTGTCTCATTCATTTATTTTTTCAATTTTTCAAGTAACAAGTATTTTTTTAATCGGACCCTCTCCTACTATATCCAACCCCACCAAGCAATTAAAAAAAATACACACACATACATCACTTAACATACATCTATAAGTCTTGAAAAACAAATATCTTTCTATATTCTAATTTCACGACCTCCCTTAAAGGAGGTGAACGGCATGTTTCATATTTATTCTTTTGGACTCATTGGTTATCATCATGCTAACTAGAGTTGTCTAAATTTTTTTCTATGAGGTTATCATTGTGTAAAATGTTCTAATTGTGCTAGATGCAAACTATTAGTTTGCTTCAGTTTATACAAGTCTTACCAGACTCCTCTGAAAGTATCCACTTCATCATTTCTTATAGCACAATAATATTCCCTTACATTTACATACATTTGTTTAGCCATTTCCCAATAGGAAAACATCCCTTAAGTTTTAATTTCTGGGAACTACAAAAAAAAGCTACTCTAAATATTTTTGTACTGGTCATTTTCCTTCTTTTATTTTTTTGGGATATGGAGTTATTAGTGGCATAGCTGGGTCAAAAGAAATGCACAGTTTGGTAACTATTCAGAGACAGTTCCAAATTGCTTTATGGAAGAGTTGGATTAATTCAAAGCTCCACCAACAGTGCATTAGTGTACCTGTTTTCCCACAATCTCTCAACATTTGTCATTTTCTTATAATATTTTACAACCAGAGAGATGTAAAATGGAACCTCAATGTTGCTTTAATTTGCACTTCTCCGATTATTTGTAATTTGGAGCATTTTTTTTTCATTTGATTATTAACAGACTGGATTTCTTCCTCTGAAAACTGTCTTTTCATATCTTTTGACCATTTTATTTACTGAAGAATGCTGTTACTCATGTACGTTTAAATCAGTTCCTTGTGTATCTTGAATGTTTGATTTTTATCAGAAAACATTTTTGCAAAGAATTTTTCCCCAGTTAACTGTTTCCCTTCTAATTTTTACATCAAAGATCAGTTTAAAAGTACATAAACTCTTAAAACATACATAATTAAATTTATCCATTTTATCATGTGTGATCTTCTCTATCACTTATTTAGTCACAAACTATTTCTTCCACTATGCATAGATCCAAAGGGTAATTTCTTCCTTTCTCCTCAAATTTGTTTATGATGTGATCTTTTCTATGCAGGTCTTGTATCCATTTGGAATTATGCTTAGTATATGAAAATGTTAGTCTAAACATGATTTCTACCAGACTGCTATCCAGTTTTTCCATTCTTTTTTGTTAAATGGTAAATCATTTCCCCCAGTAACTGCGATCTTTGGGTTTATCAAACATTATGCTACTGTTTGTTTCAGAATCAGTTCTACAGATCAACCTTCATTTTTTTTTTTAAGTCAGTACCAAATTCTTTTAATGGTTGTTGCTCTGAAGTATATTTTGAGGGCTGGTACTGACACTCAATTCCTTCCACTTTTTTCATTACTACCTTTGAGATTCCTGTTCTTTTGTTCCTCCGTGTGAATTTTTATTATTTTTTCTAAGACTATAAATACACTTTTGGGAGTTTGGTATAACAATAAACAAGTAAATTAATTTAAATAGTATTTTTATTACATCAACTCTAGCCATGAATAATTAATGTTTCTTCAATTATTTATTTCTGCGAAGTGTTTTAATTAGATACATATAGCCTGTGGATGAATACTGGAAATATACTCTCCAGCATTTTATAGTTTCTGCAGTTATTCTGAATGGATATTCTCTCTTCTAGCTCTTCTTACTGGATTATTTATGGGAATGTGGATTTATGCGGCCTTATATTCTGCAACTCTCCCAAGGTTACTACTTCAATTAATTTCTAATGAACTCTTTAGGGTTCCCAAAGGGTCTTATCATTTCATCTTTAAAAGTTATTAATTTTGTTTTCTTTGTGTCTATGTCATTCTCTCAATTTCTTTGTCTTATTGCTACAGCTGGTATGTCTAGTAGTATATCTATGACTATATCAAGTAGTAGTAATGATAGTATGTATCCTTGCTCTGCCCCTGATCTTACTGGAAAGGCCTCTTCTCTCACTCATTCTTAAAAAAACAAACAAAATTCTCACTTGACCTGCTATCCCTTCAAGTTTCCCCTGTATCTTTTCTTGATTCTTAAACTCCCAGAAAATGCTGACTACTCTTACTGCCTCCATTTCCTCTTCACTCACTCAGTCACTTCTCAACCCTTTGCAATTTGGTTTTCAAACTCATTCTCAAACGAAACTTCTTAATGATCTCTAACTGTTGATCTTTTCTCGGCCCTCATCCTTCTCGATCTTTCTGCAGTTGAAACTACTGAGTACCCTGTCTTCTTAGGATACTCTCTTCTCTTTGGATTTTCATGACATTGTTCTCTTGGTTTTCCTCCTACCTGTAAGACTGTTCCTTCTCAGTTTACTGGTATCTCATCATTCCTCTCCACCAGTAACCCCCCCAGAAAAATATCATACACATATATTCCACCACTACCTAGCAGATCATTGTGGGGTATTCTGGGCATTCACACAGAACCAGTTCTTCACTACTTTGACTTCCTCAAATACACAGTCATTATGCTCAACCAGTACTTCAAGGTGAAACCTCAAGTGTCAGTCTTAGAAATGCTAAAGTATCCACACTTCCACCTTGCCCACCCACAGTCAAACCTGCTCTCCTCAGGGCCTCTGCTTGGCTCTTGAACTCATGTTAAGGGGCTAGGGCAAGAGAAGGATGCAGCTGGGATCTCTGGTAGAGCAGATAAGAAGTTCATGCTCTGTGCCTCTGGCCCCAACTGAGAGCAGCTATAGACCTCTCTGCTGTCTGGCTACAGTCTCTGGGACTGATGGGATCAGCTCATAGTGCCCTTCACCTTCAGTTTACTTCTCCCAAACTCTGGTGGGGAGAGGGGTGTGCCTATAGAGTACCAGGGATTATCAACATTGTAGGGCAGAGACCAAGACAACCAATGGGAAATTCAGGAATCCTCCAAACATCACAGTACCCTCATCCCTCTTTGCCATCAGGGTTATCTTACTTCTGTACTGGATCATGCTTAGGTTGGGTAGTAGGTAGAAAGGACTCCGTTCTACCACTAATGCCCATAGCATCTCTAACTCAACCCCTTTCCCACAGTCCCTACTTTTCCCAAGCAGAAAGTGATGAATTCCTTTTACTGAAACTAGCAACACACCATCATATCATACATACGGAAGTACATATTCTGGATTGAAGAAGCCCAGTTTGGGCTTCTCCATCAGTAGCCTTATCTGATCCTCTGGTACTGCTCCCAGCCTTTTACTTTCTCCATACCTTCTAATCTCAACCACCTCCAATCCAATTTCACTCTATTTCCCACTCCGGGCCTGGGGTCTGTATTTCTCTAGTCTTTGGCCAGCACCTATTGCCTTGTGAAAGCCTAATCACTAGAGTGTTGCTATCTTACTCCCAAACTATCATCATATTTGAGATTGCCTGGGGGAGTTATGGGACGCTGTGGGGCAAAGCCTAAATCAGTGTTCCTGGCTAACTCTGATTCTCCAATCCACAGTCTGATCCCCCTCCCAATCCAAGATGTCTACCTAACCTTGTATTTCTATTGTATACATTGGACCTGAATTAGAGGCCCGTCCCACTTAGAGAGTCAGTTCTGGGCAGAATGGAGAGAGGGGTCATATCCCGAGAAGCAGAAGTTCCAGGAAAACCAGTGAAGTTATGGGCCCCGCTGGTTAGGATTTGGCCTAGACACAGACAGGGGATGTCCTGACTTCCTGAGTTCTTTCACCAAGCACCACTCTCCCTTAGCAATTGGATCTCCCTCCCCAGCCTCCTTCCTGACCCCAGGGCTCCTCATGGGACCCCTATCAGCTCTGGCACATAAACAAAAAGATTCCAAGGAGAAAATTCATTCTGTCAAGATAGGAACAGGGATGCAGTATGGTATAGTAGAGAGCTGGTCTCAAATCTAGGAAGTGCTGGATTCAAATCCTACTTCTTAAATATCCTGGCCAAGTCACTTTAATCTCTTCAGTGCTGTAGGCAACTAAGATTATAAAATTTCAGAGAAGGTGACCTTCTCTGGAGGCTCCCTATACCAATGAACCTCTAGTAAGATCATAAGCTGCTACTATTTAACAATATGTCTTATATTTCCCTTGAATACTCCTAAAGTGTCCACCTAATACAATGTCTAACACAAATTCTTGCTTTTGCTAGACTGCTTCTTATCACCCTGGCTATTCTAGTGTCGTCTTCAGTGGTTCCATTAGCCGACTATTTCACACTAATCACAGTTTCTCAGGGCTGTGTCCTTAACTTTTCTTGCCTGTGTTGGATTGTAGGCCAATATTATCTATTTTCTTAGATTAAATTAAACAATCTTTATCCAGAAATTTACCTCTTTAGATTATTTCCTATGTGCTATATTTAATATATATACATTGTGTATATATATATACATATATATGTATATATATACATATATATATATGTATATGTATATATATGTATATATATATATATATATATATATATATATATATATATATATATAT
>JAQQSK010014050.1:0-11264 GCA_028658325.1 Potorous gilbertii | reverse complement strand
CCCCTCCAACTAGGACTATTGCATTTGCAAGATATAGTAGTTACTAATTCCAGTTTTGAAGATTAAGAGCTATTATCCAATATGTCTAAGGATATGATCAGGAAGTTTTCAAAGGAAGAAATTCAAGCTATCAACAGCCCTATGACTAGATGCTCCAAAGCCTTCATAATAGAGAAGGCCACCTTAAAAATACTCTTCTCTTCCAGTTTGCATATCATAGAGACTAGAAGCCAAATAAAACCAATGCAACCATGATTAGAAGGAAAGCAGAAAGCTAAGAAAAACTTTTAGGCAAATGTCTTTGATAAAGGTCTCATTTTTCAAATATATAGAACACTGAGTCAAATTTATAAAAATGAAATTGTTCTCCAGTAAACGAATTGTCAAAGATATGAGCAAGCAGTTTTCAGATGAGTGAATCAAAGCTATCTCTATTAATAAGAAAAATGCTCTAAATCACTACGTATTCAAGAAATGCAAATTCAAACAATTTTGAGGTACCACCTCCCAACTACACATTGGTGAATAAGGCAGAAAAAGAAAATGAGAAATGTTGGAGGGGATATGGGAAAATTGGGACTCCAATGCACTCTTGGTGGAGTTGTGAACGATTCCAACCACTCTGAAGAATAATTTAAAACTATGCTCAAAGAACAATCAAATGGTGTATTTCCAATGATCCAGCAATAACATGAGTAGATCTTTATCCCAGTGAGATAAAAAAAGGAGAGGGAAGAACCTAATTGTACAAACATATTTAAGGAAGCTCTTTTTGTGGTGGTAAAGAATTAGAAATTGAGGAGATGCTCCTCAACTGCAGAATGGCTAAACAAGTAGTGGCATATAATTGGTATGAAGTACTATTGTGCTATAAGAAATGATGAACAGGCAGATTTCAGAAAAAAAACTTGAAAGATTTGCATGAAGGGATGCACAGTGAAGTAGGCAGAGACAAGAGAATATGGTGCCCAGGAATAGCAACACTGTAAAATGATCAACTGTGAATACCTTATGTCTTCTCAGAAACACAATGGTCTAAGTAAGACAATTCCAAAAGATTCGTGATGAATAACATTATTCACATCCAGAGGAAACTGATGAAGGCTGAATACCCATCAAAGTATATTGTTTTCACTTTATGTCTTTATGCATTTTTTCTTCTGCTTTTTCTTCCATAACCTGGCTAATATGGGAATACACTTTACATGACTCCATATATATTACCTATATCAAATTGCTTATTATCTTGGGGTGGGGAAAAATGGAGGGAGGAAGAAAATTTGAAACTCAAAATGTTTTAAATGTATGCTACATTTAACATGTGCCTTTTCATATAATTCAAAAAAATAAAATATTTTAGACATCTATTTATGTCATAAAGAGTAACAAAGGGGGCTGTTTCATACAAACCTGAGAACACTGGTGCTCAGTGAAGCAAGCAGAAGTAGAGAACAATTTGTTGCATAAACAGCATTTTAAATACAAACAATGTTGAGACATGGCCAAGTGTAATTCCAGAGGACTCATGAGGATGCATGTTGCACACCTGCAGACAAGGAGGTGATGGGCTGGCTCACGGTGAAGAATGAAACACATTTTTGGATGTGGCCAATAGGGGAATTTGCATGGTTTTACTACATATTCAAATTTTCCATAACACTTTAAAATTTCTTTTTTTTTTGCATTGCACAGGGGAGGGAAAGGAGCTATATGGGAGAATAAATTAATACTTGTTCACTAAAAAAGAACTAAAGTGAAATGTTCCATTTTTAAAAGAATATGAATCCATATTCTCTCAAATAACACAAGCAAGTGAGGAGAAGGAATGGATTCTGAGGAAAAAACATAATGCCATGCAGCAGGTTACCTTACTGGGATGCTGTTTACCAGTTGGTGGTCTCACAATGGGATAGACTTTGGTTGGCGGTTCCTTTGAAGGGTGTCTAAGGCTTTTAGATGGTCTGACTGGAGGACTGGTACCCAGCTGGTGATCTTGATGGGGACCTAGCATTCAAATGGTGATCTCAGTGGGGTCCTAGGCTTCAGTGAATGGTCTGATTAGGGTTCTGCTGTATCACTGGAATCATATGATATGCCATGGAACCCCTGGAAAACGAATTGCAGTCTCAACTTGGGCCTGGGATTTCAGGAGAGCCATGTGGACAAGTAGAAGCCTAAATAGGGACCTCACACTTAACTGTAAATCTCTCTATGAATGTGATATCCTTCGCAGACACTACCCCTGACTTGAGAGTCTGGCAGCTCCTAGGATGATGATAGAGGAGAAGAAGCTCTGACAAGTTTATTCTTACAATCTCAAATTCCTGTCGTTGCAATGGAGGCTGCTGCCAATTTCTACAAGAGCACCACGCAGGAGCTAGATTCCAGGGAAGATCATCAATCAGATGCCAGGGTCCCACTGTAATCTGCAAGGGGTAGTCAAGTCCCCGTTTGGATCACCAACTGGCTGGAAAAGGGATGATAAAAACATGAAGAAAGTGGAAGAGAGAAACAAAAATAACTGTAAGAGAAAATCAGTGGGAGCAGCTTCTCCTGACAGGGCTTTTGACAAGGAGATAACTCAAATCCCCTCAGTCACCTACCCTAGGGGTACACCCCTTCTTGCAAAGGAACCTGGACATACAAAAAAAAAAGACTCTCAACAAATTACAGAGCAGCAGAATCCACAGAATGACGGAATGAAAGAGATTTCCAACCAAAGGTAACTTGGAAGGTCGAAAGAAAAGGTCTATCAAATGGGACGCTAAGTGGAGCAGAGCCCAATCCTCGCAGTGGCATGGGGAGGAACAGGACCAGAAGAGGCTTCCAGGGCAGAAACCCCAGAAGAGAGGGTCTCACATCCCTCAATCCACAATTGCCAAAGAAAGCTTCAAAGGTCAGTGAGAGAACTTTCCAAACTAGGTGAGAGGGGAGCAGAGTCCCCCCCCAGCATGGGCCCCAGGTTGCAGTGGCAGCAGCAGCAGCAGCACTGTGGCTGCAGCATTGTGCAGCAATGGTCATGTTGGCCTCAGTTTCCACTGAAGTAGTGGCTCAGCTTAAAGTCCCTGGGGGAATAGAGCAGCTTATCTGAACCTCAGCCCTGAGTGATGGCCGTGCTTCCACCTTAAACTCCTGGGGGAATTGAGCAGTTGATCTGAACCTCAGTCCTGAGCATAGTTCTGGGGGAAAGAGGAGCACTAGGGGCCTCCCTCTGACGAAGGATTCAGAAGTCAAGTAACTGATTAGAAAAATGTCCAAAAGGGGAGAAAAATAAGATATAATAAGACCATAGAAGGTTACTTTCTTGGTGAACAGGTACTTCCTTTCATCCTTTCCAATGAGGAAGAACAATGTATACTGTCAGAGGAAGTAAGGCTTCTGCCTCCAGTACCTCCAAAATGAATATGCAGTGGGCTCAGGTCATAAAAGAACTTGAAAAGCGAGTCAAAATATTGCTAAAGGTGACCCAAGAAAATGCTGAAGAAAATAACACCTTTAAGCTAACTCAATTGGAAAAAGAGGTCCAAAAAGCTAATGAGGAGAAGGAGGCTTTAAAAAGCAGAATCAGTCAAATGGAAAAGGAATTTCAAAAGCTTACTGAAGAAAAGAGTCCTTCAAAAATGAGAGTAGAAGATGGCAGAGTAGAAAGATACACATATGCAGGGTCTCCCCACACAGCCAATAAATTACCTATAGAGAGGGACTCTCAACAAATTTTGGAGCAGCAGAAGTGGAGAACAACAAAGTGGAGATTTCCAGCCCAGGGTGACTTGAAAGGCCCACAGGAAAGGTTGCTTGTACAGGATGTAGAGTCGAGCACAGAGCCCAACCCAACCTTGGCCACATGGTGTGGCTCGCAAAGAGCCTTCGGGGGCAGAATCTCCAGTCCCAGTAACATCGGGTCAACAGGTTCCTCAACCCATAGGTGCCAAAGGTCAGTAACAAGGATTTTTTCAGTTGGCCTGGAAGGGAAAAGGGCCTTGCCACAGCTCCGGCCTCAGGCAGTGGTCCACAGAGGCCACATAGGGCCGTTAGCAGGAGTTCTCAAGGCAGCCCCTACAGCAGTCCAAGACAATTGCTGGATCGTAAAAAACCCTGGGGGCACTGAGGGAGCTGATCTTTGTCTCACACTGAATGGTGGTCCTGCCCCAAAACCTTGACTGAATTCCCCTCCCCTTCCACCACTACCATCCCCAGTGCTAGCTTGGTGGAACTAGAGTTCAGGTTGCTGTTGAGAGAATACTCTGCTAAGATTCTGGGAAGAAAATCCCTTCCCTACACCCACACCAGGACACACTTGATTGTGCCACTTTGGAAGAACTGATATCTTGCAGGTCCCCAGGGTACACCCTACTCTTGACAAAGGACCCAAAAGTCAAGTAACTGGTTGGGAAAATGCCCAAAAATGGGGGGGAAAAGGACTATTGAAAGTTACTTTCTTGCTGAGCAGACATCTCCTCCCATACTTTGAGATGAGGAAGAACAACGCTTACCATCAGGGAAAGACAGAAGTCAAGGCTTCTGTAAACCAAACATCCAAAATGAACATTCAATGGGCTCAGATCACAGAAGGGCTCAAAAAGAATTTTGAAAAAATCAAGTAAAAGAGGTGGAGGAAAAAATGGGAAGAGAAAGGAGAGAGATGCAAGAAAAGCATGAAAAACGGGTCAACACCTTAATAAAGGAAACCAAAAAAAATGCTGATGAAAATAACACCTTGAAAAATAGGGTGATTCAATTGGCAAAAGAGGTTCAAAAAGCCAATAAGGATAAGATTGCTTTAAAAAGCAGAATTCACCAAATGGAAAAGGAGGTCCAAAAGCTCACTGAAGAAAATAGTTCTCTCAAAATTAGAATGGAACAGATGGAGGCTAATGCTTTTATAAGAAACCAAGGAATCACAAAACAAAACCAAAAGAATGACAAAATGGAAGGTAATGTGAAATAGCTCACTGAAAAAACAACTGACCTGGAAAATAGAACCAGGACAGATAATTTAAAAACTATGGGACCACCTGAAAGCCATGACCAAAAAAAGAGCCTAGAAATCAACTTTCATGAAATTATCAAAGAAAATTGCCCTGATATTCTAGAACCAGGGGCAAAATCAATATTGAAAGAATCCACCAATCACCTCCTGAAAGAGATCCAAAAAGAGAAACTCCTAGGAACATTTTGAGCACATTCCAGAGCGCTCAGATCAAGGAGAAAATATTGCAAGCAGGTAGAAAGAAACAATTCAAGTACTGTGGAAACACAATCAGGATAACACAAGATGTAGCAGCTTCTGCATTAAAGCATCAAAGGGCAGGGAATATGATATTCCAGAAGTCAAAGGAACTAGGACTAAAACCAAGAATCAACTCCCCAGCAAAACTGAATATAACACTTCAGGAGGGAAATGGCCTTTCAATGAAATAGAGGACGTTCAAGCATTCTTGATGAAAAGACCAGAGCTGAAAAGAAAATTTGACCTTCAAACACAAGAATCAAGAGAAGGATGAAAAGGAAAATAGCAAAGAGAAATCTTAAGGGACTTACTTAAGTTGAACTCTTTACATTCCTACATGAAAAGACAATGTTTGTAACTCTTGAAACTTTTTCAGTATCTGGGGAGTTGGTGGGATTACATAGACACACACAGACAGAGACAGAGAGAGACAGAGACAGAGAGAGCAACAGAGAGACAGAGCACAAGAAGAATTGAATAGAATGGAATCATATCTTTAAAAAAATGAAATTAAGCAGTGAGACAGAAATATATTGGGAGGAGAAAGGGAGAAAAGGAATGGGGCAAATCATCTTTCATAAAAGAGGCAAGTAAAAGTCTTTCCAGTGGAGGGAAAAAGAGCGGGACGTGAGAGAAAAAACATGAAACTTACTATCATCACATTCGACTAAAGGAAGGAATAAAATGCGCACTCATTTTGGTTTGAAAACCCATCTTACAATATAGGAAAGCGGAGGGGAAGGGCATAAGCAGGGAGAGGGGATGATGTAAGGGAAAGCAGTGGAGGAGGGAACAATTTGAAGTCAACACTCTTGGGGAGGGACAGGATCAAAAGAGAGAATAGAAGCAATGGGGGACAGGACAGGATAGAGGGAATTATAGTTAGTCTTACACAACATGACTATTATGGAAGTCATTTGCAAAACTACACAGGTATATCCTGTATTGAATTGCCTGTCTTCCCAAAGGGAATGAGTAGGGAGGGAGGGATGGGGAGAAGTTGAAACTCAAAGTTTTGGGAAAAACTGCTGAGTACTGTTCTTACAACTACGAAATAGAAATATAGGTAATGGGATATCGAAAGTTATCTTGCCCTACAGGACAAAAGAGGGGATGGGGATAACTGAAGAGAGGGATGTTCGAAGAGAGGGTAGATTGGTGATAGGGGCAATTAGAATGCTTGGCCTGTTAGGGTGGGAGAGGGGAGAAATGAGAAGAAAATTTGGAACCCAAAATTTTGTGGAAATGAACGTTGAAAAGTTAAATAAATAAATTAAAATTTAAAAATAAATAAATACATAAATAAATAGAGGGGAGAGTAAAGTTGAGGAAAGCTAATGACCATAGGATAAACCAAGAAATTACAAAACAAAACCGAAAGAATGAAAAAAACGAAGGTAATGTGAAATATCTCATTGGAAAAACAACTGACCTGAAAAATAGATCCAGGACAGACAATTTAAAAATTAGAGGACTACCTGAAAGCCAGGATCACAAAACAGCCTAGACATCATCTTTCATGAAATTATCATGGAAAACTGCCCTATATTCTAGAACCAGAGGACAAAATAAATATTGAAAAAATCCACTAACCTTACCTCCTGAAAGATATCCGAAAAGAGAAACTTCTAGGATTATTGTGGCCAAATTTCAGAGTTCCCAGACCAAGGAGAAAATATTGAGATCAGCTACAGAGAAGCAATTCAAGCATTGTGGATATACCATCAGGATAACACAGGATCTGGCATCTTCTACATTAAGGGATCGAAGGACCTGGGATAGGATATTCCAGAAGTCAAAGGAACTGGGATTAAAACCAAGAATCACCTACCTACCCAGCAAAACTGAGTATAATGCCTTAGGGTGAAAAGTGATCGTTCAGTGGTATGGAGGACTTTCAACCATTCTTGATGAAAAGACCAGAACTCAAGAGAGAAATCGACTTTCAAACACAAGAAAGAAGAGAAGCATGAAAAGGCAAATAGGAAAGCAAAATCATAAATGCCTTTCCAAAGCTGAACTGTTTACATTTCTCCATGGAAAGATAATATTTGTAACTCTTGAAAATGTTCTCAGTATTTCGGTAGATGGAGGGATTATTCACACACTCACACATACACACACACACATAATAGAGAGCACAGGTTGAGTTGAATCAGAAGGGATGGTATCTACAAAAAAAATAAAATTAAGGGGTGAGAGAGGAATATATTTGTAGGAGAAAGGGAGAAATGGAATGGGACAAATTATCACTCACAAAAGATATAAGAAAAATCTTTTCCACTGGAATCGAAAAGGGAGGAGGTGGGAGGGGAAAAGTGAAGCTTATTCTCTTCACATATGGCTTAAGGAGAGAATAACATGCACACTAAATTTGGTTTGAAAATCTATCTTACACTACAAGAAAGTATGGGAGAAGGGGACAAGTGAGATGAGGAGGGAGATGGAAGGGAGGACAAATGGAGTAACTAGAAGGGAGTCACTTTTGGGAAGGGAGAAGGTCAAATGTGAGAATAGAATAAAGTGGGGACAGAGTGGGATGGAGGGAAATATAGTTAGTCTTACATAACATGACTATCACGGAAGTCTTTTGCAAAACGACACATACACAGCCTGAATTGAATTGCTTGTCTTCTCACTGGGAATGGATGGGGAGAGAGGAAGGGAGAGAAGGTGGAATTCAAAGTATTAGAACAAATACTGAGAATTGTCATTGCATATTACTAGGAAACAAGAAATATAGGTAATGAGGTATAGAAATCTATGTTACCTTACAAGAAAAGAGAGAAGATGGGGATAAGGGAAAGGTGGGACGTGATAGATGGAGAGCATATGGAGGGAAAGGGTAATCAGAATTCAACGTGTCATGGAGTGAAGGGAGGGGAGAGATGGGGAGAAATATTGGAACTCAAAATTTTGTGGAAATGAATGTAGTAATCTAAAAATAAATAAAATGTTAAAAAGAAAAAAAAAAGAAAAAAGGAAGCACCTGTGACGTCTGACTCCAAGAACTTTCCTAAAGAAAGATCCCCACACTACTCATTAGGACCTGGGAGTGTAACTCAGTCTCTTCATCTTTAAGATAGACTATTTGTCCTCAGTTGTTTCTAACATCCCTTCCAGCTGTACCACTCTGTGTTCCAAGGTCCCTTCCAGGTCTAACATCCCTCATCCTCTGTGCTCACGGCCTCTCCAGCTGTGACTCTGACCAAAGGGCTCTTTGATCTCTGATATCACATGTTTGGAAGCTCTTCTCAGCTTGACCATTCTCTATTAAAGCTCCCTTTTGACTTGACATTCTCTATTCTTTGATTAGAAAAAAAGAAGAAGCCACTGCCTGGAGTTGTCTTTCTCTCCAGAGTCAACTTTATTGTCAGAGCTCTGAGAAGCTCATTCACTGAAACCCTTTGAGAATGCTAATGGTATGTATTATCGGGCCATATGAGGAGGAGAATCCTTCTAATAGGGAGAAAAGCTCCAAAAGGGCCTGGTATAAGTGGATGGGGGCTGGGGGACAAGAGAGGATATCATAAGGTATTGAAGTTCATTAATTTTGTTGGGAAGGGATGACAAGTTCTAGTATACCTCAGTGTATTAATGCGACCAATAATATCCCAATTAAAATGTAGGTTGATTCCAGAATACCCCAGTCTGTCTGGTGTATGAGCAATAAGTATTTATGTGCTGGTTTAGATAGGCTAAGGGACATGTTATGCTGCAAGAGACAATTTTTTGATGGAGTCTACCCAACGAAACAACCCACAGAGCTGCTGCTGTGGGAACTAGGGCTAAGCAGGGAGCATAGAGTCCAATTGAGAGTATCTGGGAAGAGAAAATTGCCTGGACTGACTGAGAGAAGTAGTTGGAGCAGTCTTGAGGAAACGGTTGAAATCTACAGAGAAGGAGGGGCTGGTCAAGTCAATCCCTGTGAGTGGCAGCCCAGGGTGGTGGTACAGTAGGAGAAGGAGGAGGGCTGAGAGGAAAATGAGGACTTTTAACTGCCAGGGATGCAGTCCTAGAGTCCTGGAATCTTGCAATCACTGACGACAGAGTTGAAGGTGATTGTATATGCCCCGTTCCCACTCAGGCCTGAGCCCCAATCCCCTGGACAACATTCAGAACACGTGGATATCTAACCTGTGCTGGAGAACTAAGTGCTTACCTCCTGAGGTGGCCTCTTCCATACTGCTGCAGCTGCTTTAGGGAGGGAGAGTAGTGATTTCAGTCTGATTCCCCTCCCTCCTCCCAACTAGAGAGAGTCCTCAGAGTCTCTCAATCCTCCCTCCCCTCTTCTCACAGAGAGGAGTACAAATGATATCCCTGGGTCTCAGGGCAGCCTGTCCACAGGGATCCATCTGAGGGCCTAGGGATGTCAGAGGAGGGTCTGGAACCCCAGAGAGGACCAGTGAATTGTCATGGTGACCCAGGTTACTAGAATCTTAGAAAGTCAGAGCCAGGATTTCAAACTAGGCCTTCTGACTCCAACTTCAATGTTCTGTCCCTTACCTGGCAGCTGCCTGTCCCTTCAGGGAGTGGAGGAAGAGATAAATAGGCTCAAAGAATATCCAGTTTTACAGGATCTATCTACATGGGAAACCTTAGAGAGGAAATGCCCTGGGGAGGGGGACGTGGGGGTACTGATGGGAAGATCCTCATCCCCAGGAGATCAGATCTAACTATGGTTCCCTTCAGGACCCAGAGATCAATCAGGCCAGGCAGTGAGGCTGCAGGCAGAGGGTTACAGGTGAGGGGAGCAGGGCTGGCCCCACATAGACCGGCAGAATAACCTTGATTTAATGAATTAAGCTGTGATCTTCAGAGAACCCTGTAGGGGAGAGTAGGGAAGCAGAATTGGAAGTTCATCGATTTAAAGTGGAGGAGGCCCTTGTAGATTATCTCACACCCAGAGAGAAGGAGGGGCTTGTCAAGAGAATATACAGAATGTTCAACAAATGATATCATCCCATCAATGAAGTTACAAAAAGTATCGGTCTTCCATTGGAGAAGGAAAATTGATAACTTTATTTAGTTAGAATGAGAGAATTTATTGTAATTCTAATTGAATAAGAGGCATGGGACTTTTCACTGCTGGGAGCCAAGATGGCAGAGTAGGCACTAAATTGTTTTCACTCTCCCTTATTGACTTCTAAAACTCCAGAAAATATCACGCCAGAAAAAATCCTGAAACAGTAGAAGTAGAAGAAAAATGGGGTGGAGCATTCTATAACCCAAGGAGTCTTGGGGGATCAATGGGAAATGTCCCCCTCTCTCTGGTGGAAGAGTAGCACAGTCTAGGAATCAGAGGGGTCCTGGTAAATCAACAGAAAGCCCCACCTCATCAAATCAGTGGGAGATTCTGAGCCTCAGGGATGTTAAGCAGGCAAGTGCCAACTTCAGAATCTATCCACCCCTACCCTGGGTGCCTTGGCACAGCCGGTGGAACCAGCACACTCCAGAACAGAGAACCTCACTTTAACCAATGAACAAGCGTCCTCCAGCAGTCAAACCTCCACATACTTCAGAGCAGTCCTGGGTAAGCAGGCATCCTGCGGGTGCCAGACCCCACAACACCCTGGTAGGTTCAATGTAGCCAGGAGAAAGGCAGAAAAACCCCACGTTGAGCACATGCCAGACCCACCACTAGGAACCTAAGTTTTAAGAGAAATCAAGAGAGTTACAGGAAGAAATAGACAGCAAAGATATACTAGGGGGAAGTCTCAACCTCCCCCTCTCAGAACTAGATAAATCTAACAAAATAAACAAGAAAGAAATCATAGAGGTGAACAGAACCTTAGAAAGTGATATATGGTTGAAACGTCGAGAAAACTGAGTGGGGACGGAAGGAAATATATCTTTGTTTCAGCAGTATATGACACAAACAGAAAAACTGACCATGTACTAGGGCATAAAAACCTCACAATCCAATGTAGGAATGTAGAAACGTTAATTATATCCTTTTCAGACTATGATGCAATAAAAATCATATGTAATAAGGTGTCATAGAAACATAGACTAAAAAATAATTGGAAACTAA
>JAQQSK010014049.1:0-11264 GCA_028658325.1 Potorous gilbertii | reverse complement strand
ATGTGTTAACAGACAAGTCCCAGAGGGAAGGAGAGGTTTTTGAAAAAATGAATGGATTTTGAATGTAGGGAATGGTATTGGCAAAATGTCATTATTTTTAATAGTTTCTGCCTTTCTTCTTGCTAATTTCCTAGGCTGGAAGATGATAATCGGGCACTTTCTCCTTTTGGGGATGCATGGGAAATTGCTTTGACTTGGGCAGCATTGGTAGGCTATTCTTTGTAATCAAAGAGGATGAAAATGACATTACTGTGTTGGGGTGAATGTACAGTGTGTTCAGCTGTGGTTGATATGACTCAGAAGGCTCAGGTTGGGAAGAAATAGTTCATATGAACATTTGATGTGGAGATTTCTCTAAATTTGCACATCTCATGTTTCTTGGGGGTTTTGTGTGTGTGTGCTACTGTAATGCTGCTTTGCTCACACAGCCTATCTTCTTCTTTGAAACAGGAATGCCATGTTAGATGGTCAAGCACCAGTGTCTCTCACGTTACACTCTCTGCAGTAGAACTTAACTACCAGGCAGTTCTGTTCAAGAAAGGACTTCAGTGTCAGATATTTTATTTTAGCAGGTGATCAGTACTAAAGGGGGCCCAAATGACATTAAATATACTAGATTGGAGGGAAGCAAGGCTGAGATCAAGCTTAGCTGAAAATAAAAGATAAGCTTATCTAGAATGGTATCTCTGCTTAAGTGGAAAACCAAACAAAATAGAACAGATTAAAAGGAAAACAAAAGAAACAAAAAATAAAACCCAAGAAAAATCTTGCCTTCTCTTTCCTAGGAGGTTCAGGATCCAATCGAAGTGCCCAACCACTCTGAGGATCTAATGCAGAGAATTGAACTGGTCTATTGGAAATGTGTAATGGCTAGACTGCCAACCTAGTTAGATTGATTTCTGCTATTCCAAAGAGAGTCTTACGATCAGCAGAGTATAACGGTGGAAGAGTCTAGTAGCTGGAAGACCTGCATGCAAATCCTCTTTCTAATGTTCTGACAAATGACTTAACCTCCCTGGGATTCATTTCCCTCAAGCTTTTGTGGTCCCTCCAAGTTTTGCATCTGTTTTGCTCTATCTTTGTAATGAACCTAAGAATAAATGGATTCAAGGGGGAGGGAGATGCAGAGCTTTCCTCTTCTTGTAAAGTCATTTAAAAGTTACCTCTTTTTCTTCAGAAGCATAGTACTGATAATAGGATTGCATTTGCTCTCCTCAGTCTTGTTACAGACTCAATGCTGATAGAAATACTTGTATTCCTTTATTTTTAAATTTAATTTGGAATATTTTTTATTGTGGATTTTCCTGTTATCCCAGATTTTAACCACATCATACATACATTTTATTTTATGTAAAAAAAATTTGAATCTGGATGCAACTTACAAAAGCAAAACATAGAGACAGGGGAAGTCCTAGACTGAAAAAATTGAATAGAGGCAGTTCTAATAACGGGGGAATTGAGTGAACCACAATGACTCCATCTTATTACTCAATTCTGGATTTAGTTCAGTTCTCTTTCTATTTAAATATGGGTTTAGTCTAACTTCTGTCCTGTGAGAAAACTTAGGATGGAAATTGTCATAAAACTTTATGGCACTGTTTGGACCTAGCCCTGAGTGACTGGGAAGCTGGACCACTTCTACCTGTTAATAGAAAAATTTTAATTAAGGACCAAGGTTACCAGAAACTCAGTCATATCCGAAGGAGTTTTCTCACAATTACATCTCAAGTATTCCACATCTCATCTGAAAATCGGGCCTCATCTAGTCAGTTACTATTTCTATGTTGCTTTGATTGACTCCAGGGGTGGGGAATCTGTGGCAGCCTAAAAGCCATGTGGTTCTCCAAGTCCTCAAGTGCAGCCTGTCGACCAAATCCAAATTTCACAAAACAAATCCCCTTAGTAAAAGAACTTGTTCTGTAAAACCTGGGACTCAGTCAGAAGGCTGCACCCAAGGACCCAGAAGGCCACATGTGGCCTTGAGGCTGCTGGGTGACCCCCCCCCCCGAAATAAGACATTTGGAAGAGTGGGTAACCTCTTTTTCTTATTTCAAAGAATTGGACCTTTTTGTTTTCCCCCTCCCAATTTGGAAAGCCCTAATCTTTCCTCCAATTAGAAATTAGATAACCTAATGTTGTATATCCTGTTAATTATTTTCTTTTAATGCGTAAAAATCTGTTTGCCTGGTCTCATTTTGTTACATAATTTCTTTTGACAGTAAACTCACTAGTCAGTACCCTCTACTGGCCAGGAGGGGTAACTGCCATCACTAGAGCAAATTACTTAAAAGAGTACAGTGAACCTTAAGGAAGCTGTCTTCTAGCATAGCCAGGAAACACGATTACTTTGCAACCAAAGAGCCCTGCCTACTTTCATATATTGTGTTAATATGGTAAGAGCTGGTGAAAATATTTTAGGTTAAAAATTTTTTAACTTAAGTATTAATCCAAATAGGAATTGGAATTCTGTTCAGGTTAACTTTTGATCTGGCAATTCTGTTACACAAGAAAAGAGGAGTGGTGTTAAGCATCTCTGCTAAGGAAAGCCCATTAAAGTTATGAAGCTGGAGGGCTTTGTGTCCAAAAAGGTACATTTTTCTCTGCAGGATTTTATTTTAAGGATGTGGACCTATGTTTAAACCAGTTAGGTGTCAATACAAGAGAATATATCAAAATGAGATTAATTAGAACACTTGTTTTATGCTGTTACAATGATGCCTCTGAATAAACAACAAAAATTTGTTCTTCATATTTAAGAACTAAAGTTCAGTTTTTCTTATTGCCTCATTTAGTAATATTCATTTCCTCAAAATAACATGGTTATACAACAGTACAACATGGACCCAAACAAATTCAAATTACTGATATATTAACCACAAGGACAGTTATGTAAATGTTTTTAATACCACACACATCCAATCATAATAAAAAGTCAATTATAAACAGGATGCTGTTCCTATATTTTCATCAGCAACATATTTCTCTTGCAGTAAACCAAGTTTGTATTCCACATCATGTGTGCTTCTCCCATTATTTTACTTTGTGAAGAATCATTAAGAATATCTTCAAATCTAATACTCTCATCGTTACCCCTCAAAATATCCAGGGAAAGGTTTGATATCTGAATAAATGGAAGACTCTGGACCTGTTTCACTGCCTTGAATTCCATTTGTAACTTCAAGGGAGCATATAGGACTTGGATATTTCTCAGTGTGGAAAAATTCATTTTATCTGGAGCTGGAAATTTTTTCTGATAATTCAAGAGGATGACTTGGCAAAAGTTCATTTTTGACACAAAAAAAAATCCTCTATGAAGAATGCCATGATTTCCAAAAGAAGCACCAGTTAAAAGTTCAGAAACTAGAATACTGTCCGTTAGCTGAGAACCAAGTCCTCTGGTATTCATCTTCAATTCATCTGCCTGCTGCCACAGTGCTGAACCTTATTCTCATCCTCCCTGCTGTACATTGTTGTTTCTCAAAGCTCTTGTATTCTGCTAAGACTTTGGTGGGGTTTGAGTTCTTTGAGCTATAGACTAAAACTATGGCTGGTCAAATATAGAGCTACTTTCTTTGTTCAAGAGATAGTCCTTCATTTTAATATAACCCACCTCCTATCACATTAACCAATTAGATCTGATTGCTGTTTGATGGAGCACCTACTGTTTTGAAGGGGATATAAACTGTGAGTCCACAATTGCCATTGGTCTAAGAGAGATGGCCAAATGACCATCCTTTTATTAAAAAAACTGTTGGCCTTATAATAAAATGATTAAATTACACCAAAACTATGTTTCCTGAACATTTTAAAATGTCAGATGGGGACCTGAAATAAAAGGTTTAGCCATTGAACTGATTTATGGAAATGCCAACCCATAGAGTTAAAAAAGTCACACCATTAATAAAGAAACTGATAGAAGACAGAGAATGACCACCAAATGCTTTAAGAGTGTGTGTATAGGGTACTTGATTTACTTTACAGCCCTCTCTGTTCTTGGTTGACATATCAACAAAAGCAGTGGGTCTACATAGGCTTTGGAGTGACTGCCATATATCCCATATACTGACTACTATAAAAGATTAGGTCCTGGTCAGAGCACCCTCTATTTGTAATAGTGAATGGGTCAGGTCAGTCTCAAAACTACAGACAAATTGGTCATCTAAGTTAGCTACTCATTTGAAATTACACTTCGGGACCAAAACATAATACAATACAACAAAACAGAAAACTGTTTAAATAGGTATCTTGACGAATATGTAACATACATGTACAAAAGAATGATCAGGTCCTTTGTCTTAAGGAATGAAGATTGCAAACTGAGACCACCAGTTTGGTATTTGTCATAGAGTCTGAGGAGCCATGATTACTTAGTATCAAGATATCCATAAATATAGACTCAGATCATATTTGTTTGTCAATTTTTAGAGATGTAACCATATTGTACTTTATTAAGGAAACAACCTTTACAAAACTGCCATTTTTTCATCATTCCTTTCCAATATGCATAGCACTATGGAATGTTACACATAAAAATGCAAGTTGCCCATATAAATATTACTCATATAAATTTACATTTCATGAAGATACATGAAGTCAAAGTTCAAAGACATCTTACATAATAATAATCCTACTCATTTACTAGGAAAGTTTCTCTACTCAACACAGGAAAAGTCTCTACTCATATGAAGTTTTCAAAGACAGTATAGTGCATGTGAACCACCAAGAATGAAGAATTTTCCATCACTGGATGTGACTTTTGTAATTTCTGAATTTTTTTTAATATAGTTAAATTGCCAAGTTGTAGAATTTGTGTCTCAAAAGAAGCTTGTCCAGATTGTTCTGACTAACTGTGACATCATATTCAAAGTACAATCCTTGCTGGCTCAATTAGACTGCCTGCTGAAGCATGATAAAGCCCTATATCTGCAAAAAAAAATAATATTAAATTTGGCAGTAGACTCCCATATTGCATGGTCCGATGTTTGTATCTATTTATGTTATTAACATCCTATGGGAAAAAATACACCACTATCCATCTCCCTCATGCAGAAAATTAAGATGTTTTCAATCATGAAATGCTTTCACTTAGCTATTAGAAGGGTAACATATGCATTCCTTTGGGGAGTGTTCATATCACATTTTTACATGAATAAGTTGACTTCTAAATCCACAACCACATGTCTTGCTGTGATTTTTTTCCCTAAGTGAAAAATTTCCAGTATTGTTACATGATTTCCACTAATACAATAGTTTGAAAATTATTTCCAGTATCAGACTTATTTATTCCTTATTCAAAAATGGCTTTATCTTCTAAATTGATTTAATTGTCAAAGAAGAGATAGCAGTTTAAATTCACCAGGAAGAAAGTGGGAAGACTTCATTCAAAGTCATTAATCAATCTACAAAAACTAACAAGTTTAATACCGAAGTGAGCAGCTTTAAGCAGCAAATATTATAAATAAGAGCATAAGGGACCTTGAAAATGTGTACTTTCATGCAATACTTTTTACTAGATCAGCAATCTTATTTGACATTTTGTTAAATTTTCATGTGGCCATGTTTTAAATGTTTTATGCAGGGGAATGGTATTATGGTATCACTGACCAGGGAGTGAATTTATTTTTAATGCTATACGCAAGAACAGGGTCAGTCATTAGAAAAAGATCATAAAGAAGGAAAAATTTGTCTTCCTTCCCTCATGCCCATCACTCATGGACCCAACTTCATGTCACTAGGAACACATCCTTTTTACTGCTTTAGTTGTCATGTAATCATCAAGAAACACAGAAGGCAAGACTTCCCAAGTGGAAAGGGATCTCACAGTTGACCTACCCCAAACCATACTTGAAAAATAATCCCTTCCACAATATATCTAACAAGAAGTTGTCCAGCTTTTGATAAAGACCTCTAGTGATGAGGGATTCCATTTACTACTGAGATACACTGTTATATTTTGACATTGTTCTCCTTATGGAAAAGATCATCCGATTTTTAAATCAAGTGCAAATTAGCTTACTTGAAATTGGTACTCACTGCCCCTCATCTCCCACTTAGGATGATGCCAAAGAATATAATTGCTTTTTATGTCATATTTCAAAAAATTTGAAAATTGCTACCAGAGACACCTCTGAGTCTCCTCCAGGATGACCACTCCTAGTTCCTTCAACCTATCCTCGTAGTACATGATTTTTAGGATCCTAATCCATTCTGATTTTCTTCTCCTGAATACATTTTAACCTTGTAAATATTTTCCTCAAATACATGTCCTAGAACTTGCCATAGAATTCTAGATAATATCCATCCAGGACAAAGTACAGTGATAACAGTGACTTCCTAACATTGGACACTTTGCTGCTACTTAATTGTGGCTACTTTTATATCTGCTTTTTTTGGCTACCCTGCCACACTGTTAAATCATAATGAGCTTCCAGTCTACTAATACCCATAGAGGTTTTGTTTTTGTTTTAATTTTTTTCAGATAAACTACTACCTTAGGCTGGAGTATAGGAAACACTGCAGGTTTCATCTTTTTATCTATCTGTCATCTATCTGCCTATTTGCCTATCGACCAATTGATCTCTCCATCCTATTAGAGGCAGCTAAGTGATGTAGTGCATAGAGCACTGGGGTTGGAGTCAGGAAAATCTGAGTTCAAATTTGACCTCAGAAATTTACTAGCTGTCAGACCTTCCAGAAGTCCCTAAACCTCTCATTTTCTCAACCATAAAATGGGGGTATATTATAGCAATTACTTCCCAGGGTTGCTAAGAGGGTCACATCAGATATTTATAAAGCAGGTAGCCCACAGTAGAAATTAGAGAAAGGCTACATAATAAGGACAATAAGGTGTTAATTGTCTTCCTTCTCTCTTCCCCCAAAATAGATGCATTTTAATACAACACTGGAGAGAAACAAATGATCTTTGAGGCCAAAAACAGATCATGAAGTAGAGACATCCTTGAAAGTCCTAAGAGCCAGGGAAATAAAGAAAGGTAAAGTCAATATTGCCCTCAAAGAACTCACAATGAAAATAGTCTTATACAATCAAGATCACGTGTGTGTGTGTGTGCATGTCTGTTGGTACATCTATAATATATGTATGTATATATATGTATATACATACATATAGATAGATAGATAGATAGAGAGAGAGAGAGAGAGAGAGAGAGAGAGAGAGAGAGAGAATGAATTGGAGATAAAACTCAAAGGGATGCCAATGTTATCAAGGGGCATCCATAAAGTTTTCTTGTAGAAAGGATTATATCTGAGATTTGGCAGAAGCCAAGGAAGCCAGAAATTAGACATAAGGAGAAAAAAAGGAGCATAGCTTATTAAAAATAAAATATGCCATTGGGAGTGTGAGAAACAGGAGACTTGAGTCATTTCATCTTAGAGTTTATGGGGGTGGAGAGGTAGGGACTAAGGTATAAGAAAATTGAAAAGATAGAAAGGGACTAGGTTATGAAAGGTTTTAAAAGTCAAACAAAGGAATTTATATTTGATCCTGGACATAACAGAGAACTACTAGAGTTTTTCAAAAAAGGGAAATGTTATAGGCAGACAGTCAATAAAGCAAGATTATTTTAATACCTAACTGGAGAATAGGCTGGAATACAAAGACTTGAGATAGGAAGGCCAACCAGAACACTTTTACAATAACAAAAGCAATCCAGGCTGAGGTGATAAGGGACTGCACAAAGGTGTGCCAGTACCAGAGGACATAAGAGGCTATTATGTAGGAGGGATGCTGAGAAAGTAGAATCCATAGGAGTTGGGAACACATTGAATATAGGGAGAGGGATGAGAGGAAGTCAGGCATTGAATCTCAAAGGAGTAAGCCTCAAATTGTGGCATTTTAGACAAAAATGTTACATAGATAGCGCTGCCTGACTTCTAAGGGTTGTCCTACATATTATAACACTAAATGATAAAAATATTAAGAGAAAATTTCTATATCATTTAAGAAAATAAGTTTATCAGGAAAAAGATTTTTTTTTTTACTTTCTGGATAACCACAAAGCAACAACATATTTGCCAAACTACTTAACATCAATTAAATAAAGTGATTTATATTCTGTTTTTATCAAAGAGAATATTGCCTTAATGATGGTCCTTCATACTACTGGTTATTACTAAAAAATGAAATAGATTGAATAGTCACAGAGGAACTTTATCTCCACAGAGGAAGTTTACATTGAATTACACCACAAAAAATATTTGCCCCAATATGGGCCAGTTGGGTGGTAGTGCATAGAAGTTAGAAAGACCTAAGTTCAACCTCAGACACTTGATGTATGATACTGGGCAAGTCACTTAAGTCTGTTTGTTTTCCTTAGTTATGACATCTGCAAAATGATTTGGAGAAGTAGATGGCAAGCCATTTGAATATCTTGCCATGAAAACCCTAAACAGGATCATGAAAAGTTAGCCATGACTGAACAGCAATAACAAAGCAAAAATGTGGCATCTATATTATTTCTCTGTCATCTCCTCACTCATGCTGCTTCCAGCTCACCACCATTCTTATCTCTCTCCACAATGTCGCAGTTGATAGAAGACTGTTGACCTCATTTTTACCCCAAGGATCAGCCCTCTATATCACTTCTCCCATTTCCATACCATATCCCAAAGTGTAGCTCTTCTTTCTCTTTTTGTAGATCCTCTTTACATAAGGTCTCCCCCATTCATATGCAAGCTCCTTAAAGGAAGGATAGCTTGTATTTTTTTTTATCCTTACAACTTTGCTTCAATCTGGCACATAGTAAGCACTTAACAACTTCTCTCTGTCTATCTGTCTGTCTATTGATCTATCTAATATATCTATCTCTCTTCCTCTGTTTATTACTTTTTAAGAATTAAGCTCCATTCCCTGACATTCTCTCCTATTTTCAAAATTGGAATCTTTTGTCCAGGACTAAGATTGTCTACTTATCTGTAAACCTTGAAGAATCTTTTTAAATGTCAATGCCATGAAAAAGTTTATGCTGTTCTACCGTCCCTGGAATGGCTGATTTCAGGAGGCTATGATTCCAGCTTATGATTCCATATTTTCAGGCTGATTAAATTATACTGTCATATGTGTGAAAATATGTTTGACCCATACTCTGCACTAGATTGTAGTCATAAGAGAAAAGGTTATCTGTGTGAGGAATGAAAGTTATTTATAAGCCTGAATATGAGTTATCTGCACAGAAGGGATTGCTATTCCACAAGAATACTGGAATATTTGCACACGTTAGACATATTGGTTATCCAAAGATATGCTGCCCTAAATTGTGAAGATACTACTACAAAATATTTGTTGGAAAACATTAAGACTGCGAATGCATTTTGCATACATCATCTCATTTGATTCTCCCTCTAATGTCCCTGTTAATTCCTATTTTATAAAGAAACTGAGGCTGAGACAGGCTAAGTGATCTGCCCAGGATTACATAATATCTGAGACAAGATTCAAATAATTATACCAATGTTTCTGTAATTAGCTAAATTGTCTTTTCCTTGAGAAATAGTTAAGTCAATTATTTTAGAATCTCTTGAGTAGACATATCCATTTTTATAATCTTTGTTAAACCTCCTAATGGCAGTTAGCCAATAACATGTAAAGGCAGAAAGAAGCCTCCAACTCCAAAATAGCTTCAGGTATTTGAAGATTTGGTTAATAATTGATCCTAATGTTGTGTCTCAATGAACTTTCATATTCCTGAAATTAAATCTTTATTTTATCAAAACCCAATGATTACATGATCTTCTCTTCTCTTAGTTCCTATTTATTTTAGAAGGCATTTAAAATAATCTGCAAAATGTTGATGACATTTCTACCCTGTCCTTTAGTTTTACTGTTTATATTTGTTTTTTAATTAATTAAACTTTTTAAAATTATCTTTGATCAATGATAGGTATAGAATTTGAAGAATAAGTAGAAATTTGTCTGGAGGGAAAGAAATTAAATAGACTGAATTTTACATCTGGTAGGTAAATTTGAAGCTTCCTGAGTCACATGTAAAGGAGTGTGATATAGTGGATGGGATGCTGAGCTTGGAATTGAGGAACCTAAGTTTAAATTCTCCCTGAGACACATATTGTCTCTGTGACTGACAATCTTTCTCAGCCTCAGTTTCCTCTTCTTTTAAATGGGAAGGGTAATATCTATATTATCTATTTCACAAGGTTATGAGTGTTTTGCAAAGCTTAAAACACAAAGGTGAACTATATTTATTCCTGCCAAAGTCCTGTTATAAAACACATTTTTTCTTTAAAAAAATCAACCACCATTTTTTTAATATTAAAAAAATATATTTTCCATTGACTAAAGCATATAACATATTTGAGTATACAGTAGTCCATAAATATAGTATTTTATTATTCCAATTAATGAGAAACAAAAGCTTAAAGCGAAGAGGTACTATTTGAAATGAAAAAAAAGTTTAATGGAGTGGATTATGAATGAAAACTGAATAATAACAGTTTTTGTTAATATTAATACAGATACTGTTGGGGGAAAGGAGCCAAGATGGCGGAGTAGAAAGATTCATACATGCTAGCTCTGAACCCACAGCCCATGGATCTCCTGTAAAAAGAACTTCCTTTCACCCACAGACGCACAGGTCAGTGAGAGAGACTTCTGGGCTGGCCAAGAGGGGAGCAGGGTGTCTCCATAACTCAGTCCCCTCGGGAGGCAGCAGCAGAGTCAGTGGGAGGCCAGAGGCTCCCAGAGCAGGCAGGAGCTCTACAGCAGCTCCATTACAAAAGGTCTCTGCATAAACCCCCCGAGGGAACTGAGACTGGGAGGCGCCCCTGCCCCCACCTGAGAACCTGATTTAATCTTACCTTGCATAGCAGCCCACTGTTGAAAGCTCTGAGCCTGGAGGGCAGCATTTGAATCTCAGACCCCAAGCACTAGCTGGGCTGATCTGGGCTGTGATGGAGAGGAATCTCAGAAGTCAAGCAACTGGCTGGGAAAATGCCCACAAAAGGGAAAAAAAGTAAGACCAGAATAGAAGATCCCCCCTTCCTTTCTGATGAAGAAGGACAATGCTTACCATCAGGGAAAGAAATAGGAGTCAAGGCCTCTGTATCCCAAACATCTGAAATAGGTATCCCATGGGCTCAGGCCATGGAAGAGCTCAAAAAGGATTTTGAAAATCAAGTTAGTCAGGTGGAGGAAAAACTGGGAAGAGAAATGAGAGAGATGCAAGAAAAGCATGAAAAACGGGTCAATACCTTAATAAAGGAGACCCAAAAAAATGCTGAAAAAATAACAC
>JAQQSK010014048.1:0-11265 GCA_028658325.1 Potorous gilbertii | reverse complement strand
TTTATGTAATAATCATTTCTGTTTTGTTTTTGAAAGAATTCCGAATGTCCAGCTGAATTCAAATTCGGACAATTACTTACTACCTGTGCGGAGTTAAATGGGTTACTTAACTTCTCAGGAATTCACTCCTCTTAACTGTAAAATGAGGAGATCATGTGTTGGCCTTTGATAGTCACAGTCTCAGAGGCTGCTGTTCCTATGGAAAATCATTAGACCACCTTTGGAAAGCCAGAACAGGCAGAAAAAGAAATCCAAATATCAACCAAGAATATACCGTGTGGTAGCTTGAAGAGACTTTTGTATATATTGTGGTTGCAGGGGCTCTTAGACAGTGGAACACTGCCAAGATTGAAATTGGGGACTGGGTATTTTGCTAATGAGCACAGTAGTAGACAAGTATCACAGGCCTAATGGCTTATATTACTGTAATATGATGCAGAAAACTTTGCAGTTTGACAATTAAATGAGAGTTTTAATGATAAAAAGGAGTCAGGGCATGACTGTATCTTATTGATGAGTTGAATAAGCTGTCATTGCTGCTTCTTTTTGCACAATTGTTATTTGTTGAGTTGTTTCAGTTGTGTCTGACTCTGTGACCCTATTTATGGTTTTCTTGGCAAAGATACTGTACTGGCTTGCCATCTTCTTCACCAGCATATTTGGTAGATGAGGAACTAAGGAAAATAGGGATAGGTGACTCACCCAGAGTCACATAGTAAGTGTTTGAGGCTGGATTTGAACTCATAAGGTGAGTCTTCTTGATCCCAAGCCCAGTGCTCTATCCACTGCACCACCTAGCTGCCATTATTGCTATATATTGGGGCAACATATATATATATTTTTTTTCAACAAAGTAATTTAATTGTTTAATAACTATACTACTACAGCTATGATCTCTCTCTCTCTCTCTCTCTCTCTCTCTCTCTCTCTCTCTCTCTCTCTGTGCATGTATTTTGGAGACTGGATCTCCCTATCTTTTCTAGGCTTGAAGTTCAGTGGCTACTCATAGGGTGATCCCACTACTGCTGAACAGACAGGGAAGCTTTGACCTGTTCTCTTTTTCCATCATGGACCAGTTCAACCCTCCTTAGGCAGTCTGGTGGCCATCCACTCTGGAGTCTCACCTTATTGGTCCTACATTTAGTGCAGTTGCCACCTCTCACAGTCTACCAGTCTCATTCTCCCCTGCTCCAGTAGGAATGGTAGGCCAGCAACACCATTTCCAGATTGTAGCTATAACATCTTATGTCAAAATCTGCCTGTATGGTCCAGCTAAATGACCGTGTACTTTCAGCTCCTCACCATTTGCATAGCCTATGTGTTCTTGTTTTAAAGACTTTAAAGTCATTTATAACTTTAAGATGAGGATGTTGGACTAGAATGACCTGGAATATCCCTTCTAGACTTTATTATCCCCTGTTGGATTGTGAGATTTCTGAGGCCAAAAACTAGGTTTTTATCTAGGTTCCCCTTGCCCTCCCCCCAGCCCTAGCAGTGCCCAACATGGAGCTCTAAACATAGTTTTTCTTAGTATATACTTGTCAAATTGTTAAATTGTATGATTTTCTAGAATCCTAGAATTTAGATTTTGAAGGAACCTTAGAACTTGCCTAGGAGTAGCTAGGTGTCACAGTGAATAGAAC
The DNA here is from genome assembly GCA_028658325.1 of Potorous gilbertii. Lineage (NCBI taxonomy): Eukaryota > Metazoa > Chordata > Mammalia > Diprotodontia > Potoroidae > Potorous > Potorous gilbertii. The sequence goes on along the minus strand of JAQQSK010014048.1, from coordinate 9,622 downwards.
ACAGGTCCTGAAGTTAAGAGCACCTGAATACAAATCTGGCTTCACACACTTGACACTTATTAACTGTGTGACCTTGGGCAAGTCACTTAACCCCAAATTTCTTGCCTTTCTCCCTCCAAAAAACAAAAGGAACTTGCCTAGGCCAATTTCTTCATTTTACAGAAAAGGAAACTGAGGTCTACAGACAAGAAATGAGCTGCCCAAAGGTCCAAGGTAAGTGGATGGCTAAACTATGTAAAAGCATAGAAACCAATCCTGACTTTTTTTTTATTCTTTAATTTATTTATTTTTAGTTTTCAACATACATTGTCACAAGATTTCGAGTTCAAGTTTTTCTCCCCATGTCTCCTCCCTTCCCTCACCTAGATATGGCATTCATTCTGATTACCTCTTCCCCCAGTTTGCCCTCCCTTTTATCACTCCTCTTATCCCCTTCCCCTTACTTTCTTGTAGAACAATATAGATTTCTATATGCCATTGCCTATATATCTTATTTCCCAGTTGCAGGTAAAAACAATTTTTAACATTTGTTTCTAAAACTTTGAGTTTCAAATTCTCTTCCTTCTTCCCTCTCCACCCAACCTCATCGAGAAGGCAAGCCATTCAATATAGGTTATACATGTGTAGTTATGCAAAACTTCCATAATAGTCATGTTGTGAAAGACTAACTATATTTCCCTCCATCCTATCCTGTCCCCCTCTTACTCTATTTTCAACTTTGTCCCTGTCCCTTCTCTAATGTGTTTGCTTCTGACTACCCCCTCCCTTCTGACTATCTGCCCTCCCTTCTATCATCTCCCCTTATCCCATTCCCCCTTTCTTTCCTGTAGGGTAAGATTCCAATAAGGGTGTATGTTATTCCCTTCTTAAGCCAAATCACATGACAGTCAGGTTCCTTCAATTCCCTCTCCCCTCCCCCATCTTCCCTGACATTGTGAAATCTTTTTCTTGCCTCTTTTATTTGAGATAATTTACCCCATTCTATCTTCCCCTTTATCTTTCTCCCAATATATTCCTCTCTCACCCCTTAATTTTATTTTTTAGGTATCATGCCTTCATATTCAACTCACCTTGTGTGTGTGTTCATCCTTCGTTTTGGAAGAAGGCCATGACATCAGAAAAATGATGACATGATGTGCACTTGACTTTGTTTTGAGTGAAGGAGGGCTGTGCAAAGTCACCAACCACACTTTCTCATCCTGAGGCATCTGGGTCCAGTGACCAGATATTAATTAGAATGCCGTCTATCTATCTATCTATCTATCTATCTATCTATCTACATATATATTATATATATACTGATCAATCTATCTATCCATTTATCTATCTATATTTCCTCCAACTACTTTATACTAAGCAACATCTCATTAGTTACAAATATCATCTTTCCATGTAGAAATGTAAGCAGTTCAATTTCAATAAATTCTTTATGATTTCTCTTTTGTCTTTACCTTTTCATACTTTGTTTGGTTGTTGCATCTGAAAGTCAAAGTTTTCTATTCAATTCTAGTCTTTTCAATAAGAATGCTTGGGAATCCTCTCTTTCATTGAAGTTCCATTTTTTCCCCTGAAATATTATACTCAGTTTTGCTGGGTAGGTGATTCTTGGTTTTAATCCTAGCTCCTCTGACCTCTAGAACATTATATTCCAAACCCTTCGAACCCTTAATGTAGAAGATGTTAAATCTTGTGTTATCCTGATCATGTTTCCACAATACTTGAACTTTTCTTTCCGGCTGCTTACAATGTTTTCTTCTTGACTTAGGAACTCTGGAATTTGGCTACAATATTCCTAGTAGTTTTTCTCTTGGGGTTTCTTTCAAGAGGCAATCAGTGGATTCTTTCAAGTTCTATTTTACTTCCTGGTTCTAGAATATCAGGGCAGTTTTCCTTGATAGCTTCTTGAAAGATGATATCTAGGCTCTTTTTTTGATCATGACTTTCAGGTAGTCCAATAACTTTTGAATTATCTCTTCTGAATCTCTTTTCCAGGTCAGTAGTTTTCCCAATGCGATATTTCACATTGTCTTCTATTTTTCACTCTTTTGGTTCTGTTTTATATCTTGATTTTTCATAAAGTCATTAGCTTCCATTCGCTCCGTTCTAATTTTGAAGGAATTGTTTTCTTCAATAAGCTTTTGAACCTCCTTTTCCATTTGGTCATTTCTGATTTTTAAGGCATTCTTCTCCTCATCAGCTTTTTGGACCTCTTTTGCCACTTGGGTTAGTCTATTTTTAAAGGTGTTATTTTCTTCAGTTTTAGGGGGGATCTCCTTTAACAAGCTGCTGGCTCATTTTCATGATTTTTTTGCATCACTCTCATTTCTCTTCTCAATTTTTCTTCTACTTCTCTTACTTGATTTTCAAAATCCTTTTTGAGCTCTTCCATGGCATGAGACCAATTTGTATTTTTTCTTGGAGGCTTTTGATATAAGTGCTTTGATTTTGTTGTCTTCTTCTGGTTCCATGTTGTAATCTTCTCTGTCACCAAAATAAGATTCTATAGTCTGAGGGGTTTAGGTTTTTTACTATTATGCTATTTTCTCATGTTCTCATCCAGATACAGACCTCTTTGTCAAGGTGGAACTCTGCTTCCAGTGGGGGTGGGGGGTGGGGTAGGTGTACCATCCCCAGCTTGAAGGGTTTTGTATCAGCTGCTGAATTCCCCACTGTCTGTGGGCCCAGAGCTCTGGAAGCAGCTGCCATCACTGCCTCTGCTGCTGTTGCTGGGGCCACTGCCACCACCACCCCCACTGCCCTGGGACTGGGGCCAGACTGCCCACTCCTCTCTCACCCAGGTTCCACAAAGTTTTCCCACTGACCTTTTTGGTGTTAGTTGATTTAAAAGTCTGAAAACTGCCACCGCTGCCAATAATTCAGTCCCCTCAGGCCTACTCTGACCCTGTCTGTGCTGGCATAGCCCACATTGCACTGTACTTTGCTCCACTTCCAGTCTGGTGTGATAAAAGCTTCCTGTCTACCTGCCAAACTGTCTAGAGATTTGTTTCATTCTGTCATTTTGTGGGTTCTATAACTCTAGAATTTTCTGGAGTCATTTTATACAGTAATTTGGAGGAGTTTGAGGGGAGAACTCAAGGAAGTCCTTGCTTTTACTCTGTCATCTTGGCTCCATCCCTGCTCAATCCTGATTTTCTTGATTCCAAGTCTATGGCTTGGCTGCATCTGCCATGGTTCCCACTAGGTCAAATCATCTATCTTTTCCATGTAGATGGCTCCCATATCAATGTATCCAACCATGTCTCTCTCTCTCTCAAATTCTAGTGATTTCCAGATGACTACAAGCCATGTCTACCAGAATGACCCATTGGCACTTCAAACTCCACAAGCCTGAAACATTACACATTATCTTCCTTCTTGAACACACCCTTCTCAACCCTGCTCCTGACAAAGGTGCCACCATTCTTCCAAATGCCAAAGTTTTCAATAGAGAAGTTATCCTCTGTCCTCACTCCCATGAATCCTTCATAGGAAATCAGGCATCAAGGTTTATTGATTTTATCTCCTTTCTCTCCAGCACATTCCCTTCTCTCCACAACCACCCTCATTCAAATCCCCATCAGTTCTTACCTGAACTTTTCCAATAACATCCTCATTGGTCTTTTTGCCTCCATCCTCTCACATTTCTAATTTACTCAGTGTTGAGACTAATATTTCTAAAATTCAGGTCTGACCATGTTATTCTTTACTCAAGAACATTCAAAGACTCCCTATTGCATCTGAGATAAACTACAAACTCCTCTATTTGTCCTTTAAATTATCTTTATAATCAAGCTACAGACTATCCTTCCAGAATGATGATACATCACTCCCTCTCCTGAACTTTACAATTCAGCCAACCTGGTCTACTTGTTATATCCTATAAATACGTTCCTACGTCAGTCTCCCATTCCTTTGCCCAGGCTATCCCCTATACCTTCAACAGACTGCCTTCCTCACTTCAGCCTCATGGAAGACCTGGATGCCTTTGAAATTCAGTTGAAGGGAAGCCTCCTATGGGAAGCCCTTCCTGATTCCCCAAGCTGCTGTGCTCTCCCCTCCCCATTTCCCTAAGTCACTTTGTACTTATTTTGTACATAATTAAATTAGATTATTTGTATGTGTCCCTGTGCATGCTATTTCTCCCCAGTAGAATATGTTCATTAAGGGTAAGGACTATTAAATTTTTTTTTAATCCCTTGTACCTAGGACAGTTCTGGCACATAGTAGGTACATGATAAATAAATGTTTTTATTCATTTAATGATGTTCCTTTAAGGTTACTGCCTTGGAGGGATCATGAGCAAGCCTGTATTCTCTTTGGCTGCCTTCAGATTAGTCTGTGTCTTTCATTTCTCAGCCTGGAGGAGAATGTTCAAATGCAGAGACAAGACAGAGGGAACTGGGTTTTAAATTAAAATGTCTGCTGGAGCATGTTGTGATTATTCTGATGAGAACTGGCATGGAGAGAAACCCTGGGGAAACAGGCCTGGGGTCATCATTATATGCTGGAGAAAAGCAGGATCGGAATTCACCCAAGATGGTGAGTGTTCTGAGGCAGGAAGAGTCTGAGAAACCAGAACAAAAAGGGACAAGGGGTGAAGGAGACCCCAGGGCATATGAGGGGGTGGCAACTTGTAGCCAGAGGATTGGCTGTGCTTGGCAGCTGGGATGGGGCTGAAGGGGGTTCTGGGACAATGCCCATTGCAAAGAGAAAAAGCAATGGAGACTGGCAGGATTTCACAGGAGGTTCCAACCTTGAGCAGCTCCAACTGCAACAGCCTCTTAACCAATCACCCTACCTCTGGCCTCTCCCACCTGTCAACCACATCACACAAGCTAGCTATCACATCTCCTCAAAACATTGGTTTTATCAGTTCATTCAGTGATCCCTAACCCTCAAGACAACGTCCAAACCCTTTGCCTGGCGCTCAAGATCCTCTATAATCTGGCTTTACCCTAACTTTTGATTTTTGTCTTTCACCAACTACAACAACAATAGAAAGATTTATTAAGTGCCTGCTGTGTATCAGGCATCATACTGGTTATTAGGGAGATAGAGACCAAAAAATTAATGCAAACAAGCCTAGTCCCTGACCTCAGTGAACTTCCACTCTTTGGGAGAAAAACCAACAGATATACTGAAAATTAAACACAAAATGCAAAATAGTTTCAGGGTAAAGGTACTAACAACTAGGGGGGATCAGGATAGACTTCCTGTAGGAGATGGTTCTCAAGTTGTGCCTATAAGTGATCAATACTACCCAAAAATAACCCTTCATTCTCACCAGGCTAACCTACCTCCTCATAACCTCATACCCATGAGAATCCAGTACAGGCCATTGTCTATAGTAGCCTTAATAAACATTCCTTGAACTCAAGTGAATTAAAAGTCCCTTCAGATCAGGAGGTCCAGGAAAGCTAAGGAAAGGCCCAAAACTTGATACTTGTACTTCAACTCCTCGGGGCCACATTTTCCTTATTTGTTAACTGAGACAGTTAGACTAGAACAAGATTTCTTAAGCAGAGAGTCTGTCAATTTGTTTTTAGATTATTTTGATGATTATATTCAATATAATTAGTTTCTTTTATGGTTCTATGTTTTTTGGAAACATGATTCTGAAAAAAGGTCTAAAAGCTTCACTAGACTACCAGAAGGGTCTATGACACAAAAAAAGGTTAAGAATCCCACTATGAGAGGGTCTCTCATATCCCATCTAACTCCATATTCTGTGATGCTGTAAAGATATGGAACACAGATATCAATGGGAACCTGTGGACATTCAGACCCAGGGCATACTGCCCTTTGGGCCAGCCCTTTTTATTCCATGGCCCTGGTTTGAAAATAGAATAATTTGTCACAAGTGGCCCAATCATATATCAAATGCTGGCAGGCTTGAAGACAGCTCAATAATCTCAGAAACTGTGCATACAACAGAACTGCTTGTGGAAACACTGTGGAGGCAATATATATGCATGTATGACAGTGTTTCCTCCAGGCAAGGACCCAACCTCCATAGATGTCTTATTAGGCAATGGGAAGGCCCCGTTCCTTCTGCAGAGATACAGTGTCCCTGGTCAAACAAATTGATCAGCCCATGTGAGACATTCTCCAAAGCAGGGGGTCCATTAATCTCTGAGAGGGGTGTGGCAAGACAATCTTACCATGAGTGTGGAAACAGAGTTAGCAATTTATCTATAAGCCAGGTTACTAAATGTATTATACATCCTGCCAGTTATGGGAGTCTGCCTGCCTTCCTTATCTGAGTAATAAAGCAGTGGAACAGATCATAAATTGAGGGAAATTAAAACTTCAGGGAGCTTCATATGGAAAGCTGTGGTTGCTGCTGTCGGTTTCAGCCCAGGTGAAGAGGAGATCAGCTTTAGCTAGGTTTCTGACACCGGTCACACCCACACCCCCTTCTTTAGTCCCTTCAATTAACAATCCCTATTGTCCCTGTCCCCTGAACCTGACCATTGGATTTGTCTGTTTTGTAACTATAAGACAGCCCTGGGAAGTCATCCAAAACCTCCCAAATGTCAGAATACAAGTGACTAGTACCATGACCTCTAGCACAGAAATACTCAAAAGGAAAAGGAGGGGTACCTGCTTTATTGTCAAAGATGTCATGATTGTTGACCTTCTAACTTAGTAACTACTCCTGAGACCTCAAGCAGCTAGTAACCCAGCCGGATATCAAGGACTCTCCACAGGAAATGTTTAGGTACGGTGGGTTTGGAGAATCTCAGTATAAAGAGATTTTGTAGGAGACAACTCATTCCATCCTTAACTGAACAAAAATTCTCTCCATGAGATACTCCAAAATGATAATTTTTCCAGCCTTTGTTTAAAGAACATGAGTGAAGGGGAACTCATTACTTTATGAAGAAAATACATGTCCTTTTGGTGAGCTCTATTGCTTGGAAGTTTTCCTTGCCTAAAGTCAAAATTTTCCTTCCTACCATCTCCACCCAGTACTCCTCATTTGACCCTCTGTAGCAAAGCAGACTATATGTATATATATATATATATATATATATATATATATATATATACACCCAGGTTCCACTGAGTGAGAATAACGAATGCCCTGAAGTGAAAGCATTATTCAAGTCATATTGTGCATTTCCATAGTTGTAGACTCTCCATGTCAGACTCTCCATGACCCCATTTAGGGTTTTCCTGCTAGAGTAGTGGGCCATTTCCTTCTCTGGCTCATTTTACAGATGGATAAACTGAGGCAAACAGGATTAAGTGACTTGCCCAGGGACATATAGTTAGTATCTGAGGCCAGATTTGAACTTGGGTTCTTCTGACTCCCGGGTCAGCACTTTATCCACTGTGCCACCCAGCTACCCTGTATTTTCAACAGCCTGGAACCAATTACTCCTATTTTACATCATCGTAACTTTGAACAGCACATATTCTAATGCAAATATTTGAGGGGATTCGTTATTGATACTAACGTGAATCTAGCTGTAGTCTTTCCTCCCCGTGGCAGTCCTGATATTTAAAGACAACCTTGTGATGGTACCTTTCAATCTTCTCTCCTCCAGAATAAGAATCCACAGTTCCTCCAACCCATGTTCATATGACATGGTTTTAAGGGTCTTCACCATCCTGTTACCATCTTCTAGACTCTCTCAAGATTACAGTGTCTTTCCCAAAATAAGATGCCCAGAACTGAACATAATATTCCAAATACGATCTGACAAGGTCACAATACAACAGACCTATCCCTTCCTTCATTTTGGGCACTTTACCTCTTTTAATGCAGCCTGAGATGACATTAAATTTTTGGCTTCCGCATCCTATTCTGTCAACAATGTGATGTTGCTGCCAGAAAGTTTACCCAGGCTGTAAATAGCAGCATTCAGACAAACTGCTAGAGCCAGCCTAGTCTTGTACTTGTGAAGTTGATGTTTTTAATCCAAGTCTAAGACTTTATATTCCTATTAAATTAACACCATGGTAGATTTGACTCTTATCTAATGTGATATCTGTCTTGGCTCTGTGTCATCAAGATATTTGGTAAACATTCTATGATGAGAAATGATAAATATAGCTGATGTTTTTATTGTGTTTCATGGTTTGCAAAGTACTTGACATATGTCATTTCGTTTGATTATCACAACAATCTTTGTGATCCCCCATTTTACCAGTGAGGAAACTGAGGCAAAAAGAGGGTAAGGGCCTTTTCCAGGGTCACACAGCTAGTAAGCGTCTAAGGAAGGATTCAGGCTTAGATCTTGAATTCTCATGTATGAAATGAGATTAGTCTGGAATGAGCTGTTCTAAAGTTATGCTGGCTCCTTGTGATCACTACCACCTCTTACATAACCATCCCTTTACTATGACATCCTAGAATTTTGCCAAGAATTGATATCAACATCACTAGCCTAACATTCACAGCTTTAAATGTCCCTGATACCATTCCATATTTTTTACATTCCTCTTCAATCAGTAGCCCTTGCTTCCATCAGTATATCTTTTAAAAACCTTTACTACATACATTGTTCTAGCAATACATTGCTGATGGAGCTGTGAATTGGTCTAACCATTCCAAAAAGTTATTTGCAATGATCCAGAGAGAGTAAATGGTAACTGTATATCTCAAGAAGATCAGTTACAAAAAAAGGAAGGCCCCATACACACCAAGACATTTATAGAAGCACTTTTTTGTGGAAGCAAAGAACAAGAAACATAGTAGATGTCTATCTATTGGGAAATGACTAAACAAATTGTGATACATGAATGTAATGAAATATTACTGTGTTACTTTTAAAATTATGAATATGACGACTGCAGAGAAGTATGGGAAAACATGCTAATAGATGCAAGGTGAAATAAATAGAAAAGCAGAAAAACAATATACCCAGATACAATATTACCAAGGAAAAGAATAACAATACCTACAAAGAAATCAAAACAGAAGGTTGTAAAATTATAAAACCAAGCTTTGCACCAAAAAAGAAGTATGAGAAGAAATCTCCCCTAACTTAATTCTTTGAGCAAAAAGTAGGAGTCTATAAATGAGGAACATTTCGCGAAATGTCAGACTTTTCAATGTTAGTTTTGCTAACCAACAAAAATTTTTTTTAATTCCTCTTTCCTATTATTTATTATAAGGGATCACTCCGTAGGAAGGATTGAGGAGAAATAAAATTGGAAAGTGTAAGTGGTACAAAAACAGAAGATATCAATAAAATTTATTTTAAGAAAATATCTGTGTTTCCCTCTCAATATTTTTTGGCAATCCCTACTTTTCTCCTCATTGAAAATATTTTTTTTGTGTCTTCAGAATTTCATTATTAAAAGTTTCCTTTTTTCCTTGTCTAACTTCTGCCATAGAATTTTAGGCCATGGGATCTTACCTAACCTTTCTCTGAACTTTTTGAAGTCTATTCTCCTCAAATCTATGTTAGACTATACATAACTCTCCTCTCCCCTATCATACCTTCTAATATAGGATGGTCACTCCCCCCATCTAAGACTCTCATCATTCCATCCCTTCTTTTTTTAATAAGAATCAGGCCAAGAATAGTAGTTGTACTCATTGGGTCCTTCATTTTTTGGAGGATAAGATCATCATTAGAATGATTCAAGAAATTATCAACTGTCATGA
>JAQQSK010014047.1:0-11266 GCA_028658325.1 Potorous gilbertii | reverse complement strand
AGCCAGAAAGAAACAATTTGAGTATTGTGGAAATGCAATCAGGATAACACAAGATCTAGTAGCTTCTACATTAAGAGATTGAACAGCTTTGAATATGATATTCTGGAGTTCAGCGGAGCTAGGATTAAAACCAAGAATCATCTACCCAGGAAAACTGAGTATAATACTTCAGGGGAATAAATTGATATTCAATTAAATAAAGGACTTTCAAGCATTCTTGATGAAAGACCAGAACTGAATAGAAAATTTGACTTTCAAATACAAGAATCAAGAGAAGTATGAAAAGGTAAAGAGGAAAATGAAATCATAAGGGACTTATTAAAATTAAACTGTTTCCATTCTTCTGTGGAAAGATGATATTTGTAACTCATGAGACTTTTCTCAGTATTAGGGCATTTGGAGGAAATAGATAGATAGATATATAGACAGACAGACAGAGGGATAGATAGATAAATTGCAAAGGGTACGTAGAATATGAAGGGATGATATCTAAAAAATAAAATTAAGGGGTGAAAGAGTAATATATTTGCAGAAGGAGAAAGGGAGAGACAGAATGGAGTAAATTATCTCACATAAATGAGACAAGAAAAGGTTTCACAATGGAAGGGAAGAGGGGGGAGGTAAGAAGGAATGAGTGAACCTTACTCTCATCGAATTTGGCTTAAGGATGGAATAACACACACATACTCAATTGAGTATCTTATCCTACAGGAAAGCAAAGGGCAAAGGGATAGTGGGCGGGGGGGAGTGATAATAGAAGGGAGGGTATGTTGAAGAAGTGGTTAGTCAGAAGCAAACACTTTTGAAAAGAGACAGGGTCAAAGGAGAAAATAAGAAAAGTTGGGGCAGGACAGGCTGGAAGGAAATATAGTTAGTCTTTTCACATGACTATTATGGAAGTATTTTGCATAACTACACATATATAACTTATGTTGAATTGCTTGCCTTCTCAATGAGGGTGGGTGGAGAGGGAAGAAGTGAGAGAATTTGGAACTCAAAGTTTTAAAACAAATGTTAAAAATTGTTTTTATATGCAACTGGGAAATATCATATATAAGCAATGGAATATAGAAGTCTATCTTGCCCTACAAGAAAGTAAGGGGAAAAGGTATGGGGAGGGGATGATAGAAGGGAGGGCAGACTAGGGAAAGGTGTAATCAGAATGCATGTCATCTCAGGGGGAGGGGAGAGATGGGGAGAAAAATTGGAACTCAAAATCTCATGGAAATTAATGTTGAAAACTAAAACTTAACTAATTAATAAAAATAGCTTCTAATTTCTTTTTTTTGAGAACTCATATCCTTTGACCCCTTATCCACTGGGAAGTAGGTTTTGAAGTAATATATTTGTGTAACTTCTACATTTGTCTTGGATATGATATCCTTTACATAGATATTTGGAACAAATATTTTTTTCTAATAGATTGCTTCCCTTCTTACTAAAATTATATTGATATTGTTTGTTTAGAAACTTCAATTTCATGTAATCAAAAGTCTACTTTACAACTGCTTTATGGTTAAGAACTTATCTCTTAATTATGGATGTGAAAGTTGTTTGTTCGTATTCACTTCCAGTTTTTAAATAGTATAATAATGTAATCTTTCACTTTAGGGCAAATGCACATTTTAAGAGTATTGCAGTATATTGAATTGAATCAGTTGTTGGTCTATTTATGCAAAATTTCTTTATAGTTTTCCTAATAATCAAATGGGGAGTTTTTCACTAAGTGACTTACCTTCTCAGATTTATACACATTAAGCTCTTTGAGTTCAGTCATTTTTCTTCCTAATCTTAACTGTTTTACTGAAATGTTTTTCTATATTTAAAAAATATGAAATAGTTTTAATGATTACTATTTTGTAGTATAATTTGAGGTTAAGAACTATTCCCCTATTCTCCTTGATTTGTTTTTTTTCTAATTTTCAACATTTTTATTTAAAGTTTTGAGTTCTAAATTCTGTGCTTCCATTCCTCTCTCCCCACTCTTCTCCTTGAGACTGTAAGCAATCAGATATGTTATACATGTGCAAATATGTAAAATATTTCCATATTAGTCATTCTATATAAAAAGACTCAAAATAAAAAAATGAAAGAAAGTGAAAAATAGCTGCCCAGTCTGTATTCAATCATCATCAGTTCTTTCTGTGGAGGCAAATATAGCATGCTTCATCATCAGTCCTTTGGGGTTGTCTTGGATCATTGTATTGCTGAGAATAACTATGCAATCCTTCATAGTTTTTCATTGAAAAGTTGCTGTTATTATGTACAATATTCTCCTGGTTCTGATCACTTCACTATGCATCAGTTCACATAAGTGTTTTCAGTTTTTTTCTGAAATCATTCTGCTTGTCATTTCTCATAGCATGTTAATATTCCCTTATAAGCAAATACCATAGCTTGTTTAGCTATTCCCCAATTAATGGGCATCCCTTCGATTTCCAATTCTTAGGCATCACAAAAAGAACTGCTATAAATATTTTTTTATAAATAGGTCATTTTCCATTTGGGGGATGTCTTTGGGATATGGACCTAGCAGTGGTATAGCTGTATTAAGGGTTTTGTACAGTTTTTCTGTCCTTTGGGCTTGGTTTCAAATATTTCTATAGAATGGTTGTATCAGTTCACAATTCCACCAACAGAGCTTTGGTGTCCCAGTTTTCCTATACCCCCTCCAACATCCAACATTTTCCTCTATTGTTTTATTAGATACTCTGATAGGTGCAGAGTGGTACCTCAGAGCTGTTTTAATTTCCATTTCTATTATCAATAGTGATTTAGAGCATTTTTTTATATGACCATAAATATTTTTAATTTCTTCATCTGAAAACTGCCTCTGAATATCCTTTGACCATTTATCAATTGTGATATATCTTGTGTTCTTACAAATTTGACTCAATTTTCTATATAGTTTAGAAATGAGGCGTTTATCAGAGATGCTTGTTGTAAAACATTTCTCCCAATTTTCTGCTTTCCTCATAATTTTGGTTTCATTGGTATTGTTACCATGGTCATTTAGTATAATATGTACCTAATCTATTCCACTGATTCACCACTCTATTTCTTAGTTAATAACAGATCATAGTATATGATCTTTGTAATATATCACTGTAATCTCTTTTCTAGTTACTGTATTTAAAATTTTTTACATCAATATTTATTAGGGAAACTACAGTATAATTTTCGTCCTCTGTTTTGGCTCTTCCTGGTTTCAGTATCAGCACCTTATCTGTGTCATAAAAGGAATTTGGTAGGATTCCTTCACCTATTTTTCCAAATAGTTTATATAGTATAGGGATTCATTGTTCTCTAAATGCTCAGTACAATTCACTTATGAATCCATCTGGTCCCAGGGATTTTTTCTTAGAAAATTTATTGATGGCTTGCTCAATTTCTTTTTTCTAAGATTGGATTATTTAAATATTTTGTTTCTTATTCTGTTTATATGGGCAATTTATATTTTTGTAGATATTCATCCATTTCATTTGGATTATTAAATTTATTGGCATATAATTGGGCAAAATGACTTCTAACAATTGGCTTTGTTTCTTCTTCATTGGTGGTAAATTCACCCTTTTTATTGTTGGCACTAGTAATTAGGTTTTCTTCTTTCCTTTTTATAAAAAAAGCAATAAAATAATGGTTTGTCTATTTTTTGTTGGTTTTTTTCATAAAAACAGCTTCTAGTTTTATTTCAATGATTTCAATTTTCTTGCTTTCAATTTTCTTAATCTCATTTTCTGCCTTTTTTGTGACTTGGAATTGTTTTGTGAGAGTTGGGCTCTGGTCCTGCATTGTATCAGCCTTTTTGTGCTGAGACCCTGGTCTTACTGCTGGCTTCCACTGGGCTTCAGAACATAACTGCTTGCTTTCTCTGGAGGATAGGCTTCCCTTCTGGCTTGTCCTGGAGTGGGAGCAGTTGTTTCACTGTTGACCTTCTCAGAGTGTAGGGTTTAGCTTCTGGCTTATTCCAGGGGTGGGGCTCTGATTCTGGATTGCTATGGAAATAAGGTCTCTCTCCTAGTAGGGCTCAGGGGTGAGGTCTTGCTGTTGGCCAGCTCCAAGCAGGGTTTCATTACAGGTCAGCAATGGGGTCAAGGCCTTGATGCTGGGGTGAGACTCTGCTGAGCTCCAAATACTGTTCACTTGCCTAGGGGGTTGCTGGTTTTCTGGAGGGTGGGGTCTTGCTGGTAGGTTATTCCAGGTTTAGAGCTTTGCTGTGAGGCTGACTTTTGCCTGCAAGGCTTGGACCTTGTTTTTCTCCCACATGAGTGAGGTAGACCTTCTCCCCCAGCTCCCACCCCAACCCCTGCAGAAAGCTGCTTCCTTGCTCCTAAATCAATTGAGCTGATTTTCTACTTGTTTGGAGTGAAATTTGAGAGGGCTTCAGAGGGTTTCTTCTTCGCTGCCATCTTGGCACCAGAAATAGTCCCTTTGATTTCTAAATTTTTTATTTCCTTTGAGAGTCTAGACCTTTATTTCTCAAAAGGAATCTAATTATCTAGCTTCACAAAGTGTCACCTTAATTTTAAAATTTAATTTAATTTAATTTTTATTAACAAATATATTTTCTATCCTTACATTCTCCTCCAGTGAAAGGAAAAAAAATAAATGAAAAGCCCTTGTAAAAATATGAATAATCAAGGACAACAAATTTGCCCACTGGCTCTCTGAGAGAGGGAAGGTAGAGGGAGGGGAAGAGAGAGAGAAAAAGAGAGAGAGAGTCTCAGTGGGCATCCTACATCCAAGGAGTCCCCTGGAATTGTGATTGGTCATTGTGTTAATGAGACTTCTTATGACTTGCAAAATTGCTGTTTTTTTCAGTATCACTTTTGTAACGTAAGTCGTTCTGCTGGTTCTTTCCATTTCAGTCTACATGAGTTTAAACAAGTTTGCCATTTTTCTCTTAAATTGACATCTTCATTATTTCTTATAGCGTTTTATTCATATACCATTTGTCCAACCATTCATTTCCCAACCAATGTATACCTCTTAGTTATTAGTTTTCCTCTGGGGGAAGAGATCAAATAGTAATATTACTGAATCAAAGGATGTACACAGTTTAAAAACTTTTGGAATTTATTCCAAATTACTTTACAGAATAGACTAGTTCACACTTACACTATAGGTGTATTGACATACCTATTTTCCATAGCACTTCCAGTGTTTATCATTTTCCCTTTTTTTCCCTACTTTGCTAATCTAATGGGTGTGAGGTAAAAGCCCAGAGTTGCTTTAATTTGCATTTCTTTAATAATTAGTGAAACAAGTAATGGTGTAGTAGATAGATAACTAGGCTCAAAGACACAGTTCAAATCTCACCTCAGTTGTCTAGACAGTTTTCTAAGATGGGGTCGGGAACCTGCAAACTCAAGGTCTCATGTGGCCCTCTCGGTCCTTAAGGGAGGCTCTTTGACTTGATCTAAGCTTCACAAAACAAATCCTCTCAATAAAATAATTTGTTCTGTAAAACTTGGACTCAACAAAAGACTGCACGCAAGATCTAGAAGGTCACATGTGGCCTCTAGCCTATAGGTTCCCCTCCCCTGCTCTGAGATCATTAATGAATTGCTGAGAGTATCAGCCTAAATTTATAGTGGTAATTCCTTCATCCAGGAGTTCCTTATACCAATAAAATTACACACAGTCCTTTTCCTCTCCCTATTCTTTACTTTTAAAAGAATAGTTTATACTTATATGTCTTTAGTTTGCCTTGGTAGCTGATTTGAATATATTCTATATATTTTGCAAAATGTATCCATTTTATTATTTTTTCTTAGATTTGGTTATAGCCTCAAAGAAATCAAGTTTATTTTCCAGGATTTGTTTTGTGTCCTGCTCCTTTACTGAATCTATTAATTATCTCAATTCATTTCTTTGCTGTTTCTCTCAGGTTTTCTAAGTAAAATACCTTGTCAGCAAATCAGGTTAGTTATTTCTCATCATTAGGACTATATTTATCCCTTTGATTTTGTTCTCTTCTTATTCATGTTGCCAGCATTCTTAGAACTATGTTGTAACAGAGGGGATAGTGAGTATCCTTATTTTGTTTCTTTATTTCTTGGGAAATCTTTAGTGTTTCCCCATTAAAAATAATGAAAGCTTGTGTGTGTGCACACACATACATACATGTAATTTTGCCATATTAAAAATGGCTGCTATGCTTTGGTTTGTAGAGGTTTTAATATAAATGAAAGTTGTACTTTGTCAAAGGCTTCTTCTGCATATATTGATAGAATTATGTGGCCTAAAGTAGTTTTTGCTTTATGATTATTAACTATTTTCCTTTTATTTCTATATAGTCTATATATAGTTTCTATATATTTATTCCAATATCTTCCTAATATTTAATCATGATTGCACCTCTGGCATAACTCCAACTACATCAAAGTGAATAAATACATACACATACACAAACACATATAATTACCTTTAGTATTTTGTGAACATTTTAATTTTTTTAATTAATATTCATTGGCTTTATAGGGAAAACCTTTTCTAATCATTGTACTGTCTAAAAAATGCATTGTGGGTATTCTTGAGTTCTCTGCTTAGAAGAACCTCACTTAATTTCTACCTGTCTATATCTTGCTCATCCTCCAGCGTCTATCTTAAATGTCAACTTTTCCATGAAGGCTTCCTTGTTCACCCTCACTCTCTCCCTCTTCTCTTCTCAGTTCTTCTGGCCTTTTAATTGTACAACCCACTTACCACAAACTTCCTTATATTATAGTTATTGCTCTTTTATTTCTTCCTTCCCCTGAAAGGTTATAAACTTCTTAATGATAGGTGCTATGGCTTATACAATACCATGAACATAATAGTTAATAAATATTGATGGAAGAAGTGCATGAATAAATGAATTGGACTAAAGGGGAAAAAATAATTCCTATATCAAAGAAAGGACAGCTAGGTGTCACAGTGAGTAGAGTACCAGGCTCTCCCTGGGTTCAAATCTAGCCTCAGACACTTACTAGCCATGTGACCCTGGGCAAGTCACTTAACCTTGCCTGACTCAGTTTCCTCATCTGTAAAATGAGCTAGCAAAAGAAATGGCAAACCACTGTAGTATCTTTGCCAAGAAAATGGCAAATAGGGTCTTGAAGAGTTTGACACAACTGAAAAGACTAAACAATAACGACAATATCAACGAGAGGTCATGTAAGTTCAGGAGAATGTTTAGATAGAGGCAGCTATGGGGAGGGCAGTTCAGTCAATAGAGCACTAGACCTGGACTCACGAAGACCTTACTTGTTTTGTGACCCTGGGCAGTTCACATGGTCTCTTTCTTTCTCAGTCTCCTCCTCATCTGTAAAATGGGATTGATAATAACTCCTAACTCCTGAGTTGTTGTAGGATCCAAAGCACTTAACAAACCATATATGAGTAACGGTGTTTCTTTGATTGTTGTTGTTTAGAATTTTCTAAAGAGTACATCAGAATGGCCTATAATCCCTGCTGATGGGTGTGGTTGAAGCAAGTGGATTATTTGAATTCACATTCTGAGCCTTGGCTAGAGTTGATTGTATATCCACGTTAAGTTCAAGCATCAATGTGGTTAGTCCTCTGGAGCAGTGGAGTCACCAGGCTGTTTGGGAAGAGGCAGACTGGCCAAGGTCAGAAACAAAGCAGGTCAAAATCTCACTCCCCAGCAGTGGGATCAGGCCCATAAATACAATGAACTTTCAGTTCATTAGGGGGCAGCTAGGTGGCACAGTGGATAGAATGCCACTTCTAGAATTAGGAAGACTCATCTTCCTAAGTCCAAATTTGGCCACAGACACTTATTAGCAGTGTGACCATGGGAAAGTCACCTGACCCTGTTTGCCTCTGTTTCCTCAACTGTAAAATGAGCTGGAAAAGAAAGAGACTCCAGTATCTCTGCCAAAAAAACCGCAAATGGGATCATGAAGAATTGGACATGATTGAAATGATGGAACAATAGAACATCTACCCTATATTCATCCATTTCAGTATGCCTTCCTTTGGTACAGTAAGGATGTATTTTCCATGACCTTATAATGAAGTTTAATATGTCATCAGCAACAATTAACACTTGAGATGCTTCTAGGACAAGTTTTGCTATATATGACAGGCTCCAATTTTAATTAACTTTAGCTGGGACTGCTTATAGCTCTGAGTTAGAAGAGACACAAAAAGGCCCATTAACTCCAAAGTATCATTCCAGTGTTTTGCCTCTGTATGCCCTGAAGACAGTATGTTTTTCCCTGCTGTTCTTTGATTTCTTCTTTTTTTTCCCCACTTTTAAAAAAATGTATTAGGAAAGAGCAGTCTGTCTAAAATTAGCTATGTAACCACTTTACCCTTGTCTTCCAGCATAGTATATTTGTGTTGAACTGGTTAGAACCCTGTGGTAAATTCTAGTTTCAAAGTTGAAAAAGTTCCATGGAGCAATCCCAACATGATTGCTGTTGGTGAACTGTGGTCAGTTAGTGTTTGCCTTTATTTGCAACTTATGTTCCTAAGCCAGTTTTATCTTCAGAGCAGTAGGACATGCTGTCAACATTGGCCAGCTATTCCAGTGCCATATGCTCACCTGACTGTGACTTGAGCTTTTAATATTGAATGAAAACTGGTCACATTACCACACATATGTTTTCATGCAACTAGTATTTAAAATTACTTTTTACCATGTCCCTGACTCTGTACTGGGAAGTAATGCCTCAGTGACTTGAGACGTTTAACAGCTTCCTGTACAGACCTTTTTATATTCCGTGCTATGCTAAAGGACTCTTTTCATGTTGAAAGTTTTATCATGTACAAGGCTATTAACATTATGAGGATAGGTTGAAGCATGAATAAATCCTGAGACTTACTGATGATGTCATTATGCTGGTCAATAAAATACATAGAAGCAAGATTTTTCATGCTACCAGGATCAGCTAACTAAATCAGGATACACGAGCAATTAACTCTTTAATTAAGATGAATGAGTGACATTAGCCCTCCTTAAACTCTGCTCGTCAGCATTTACAAATAGAAAAAGACGGATGTCTCCTTCCCAAGAAATGTAGGTTTTATTTTTCATTCCTCGACAGTGTCTCATTCTTCCCACTTTGTAAACAAACCACTAAAATGCATGGATAAGGATAGATATTTTAACAGATCCATTCAGTAAGTGGCATTTCTTACCTTTTAAAGGCTCCACATTTGAATTGATGGTCTTCATCTAGCCATCTTTATCTTCATTATAACTAAATAGCTTTGGTTTTTCCCAATTTTCCCCTTTCACATGAGGAAGGTTCAAACCAGAATGCCACAGCAAAGTAAATGTCCTAATGTAAATGAATGACCTGATAAGTTTGGGGAACATAATTGCACTGTACAAAAGCCATAAAACTTGGTCAGAAGACTTGGTTGCTAGTCATAGCTTTAATGTTGAATTCAACAAGTCATTCAATCTCCCTAGGTTTGGATTTCTTCATTAGTAAAATGAAGGATGTTGGAGTAGTTTATCTCTAAGGTCCCTTCCAATTTGACAATTCTATGATTGTATTATTGTATTTTATACCATCTGTTCCAAATGTAAAATGTAAAAAGAAAGAAAAAAATGCAAGTAGCCTTAGGGCTCACAATCCATTCTTCACATTTGGAATGATAGGCTTCAGACAAAACGTAAGTAATATTCACAGTCATTTACAAAATGCTTTGTATTTTTTTTTTAATTAAACTAACAAAAATGTACCCAAATTACCAGCATAAATCATGATCACAGAAAATCAACATTTAAAAAATATCAAAAACCAGAATCCTCCAAAAAGGAAAGAATTTCCTTTTAAGGCAAAGAATCTATTGTAAAGCGAAAAGTTACAATTAAGAAAATCCATTTTACAAGTCTCTTCTAAAAAATTTTTTTCAATGTATAGAAAACTCACCTACCTTTTCAGCCTCACTGTTGTATAACTCATTTTAATTTGTTTTTATTTTATTTTTAATTTATGGAATAAAATAAGCATTTCCATAATATACTGTTATAAAAAAAAGATTGTGTGTGAAACTGCAAATCTCCTGTGCACAACTTCCTATCTATAACAAAACTATCATATAAATTTCTTTTTTTCCCCTCCTTTCCCCCCTCCATCCTAGAGATGGCTTCCATTAGATACAAATAAGTAGATGTGTGTGTGTGTGTTGTGTGTGTGTGTGTGTGTGTAAAATTATTCTATACATCTATTTATCAGTTCTTTCTCTGGATACAGATAGTATCTTTCTTCATATGTTCTTTACAGTTAATCTGGATATTTATAATAGACAAAATAACTTATTCATTCAAAGTTGCTCTTAAAATAATATTGTTACTGTATTCAATGTTCTCTTGGTTCTGTTGATTTTCTCTTCATTATTTTGAGCAAGTCTTTCTAAAATCACTGATCACATCATTTCTTGTAGCACAGTAATATTCCATCACAATGATATACTGTATCATATAACTATTATATAACCAGTTATATAACTGTTGTATTTTTCTTAATGGTACTATAATGTTATAGAAGAAAACACGCTATACAGAGCCCTCAAGGACCTTGCATTGTAATAGTCGTGGGGTACAATGGGTGTGGGGAATAATAGATATATAAATAATTAAATACAAAATAATAACTAAACAAATAACCCCACTAATAAAATGTTACTACACATTTACTATACCACAGATAACTAGTTTTCAAGGAATTGTCACACAACAAAATACAGTGATGGCATAATTTAATTATTCTTTAACAATTTTGAAAGCACTGTAGCAATAATCTCTTATGAACATTAGTTATGTGTAGCATATTGGAAAAATAAAATATTAGCCAGCGAGTTGAGGCCTGGGTTACACTTCCAGCTATTCCACTAATTTATTATCATTACCATGAAGCAGTTTTGGAGATGTGCAAATGTCACAAAACACCCATCCAATAATCATTTTTGACAAATTCAGTTGATGGGTTAAAGAAAGATCCCAAAACACAAGACCCCCACCAGTGAGAACTCCAGCATACTACATGGGCACTATTGGGGAGACATTGAGACATCAAGAAAACAGGAGGCCAGATTGTGGAGGAACTTACCCTAAATGTGACTGTTGTATGGAAGAAGCTCACCATATGGTAGCTTCCTATTTTAACTAATTATGTTTGTTAGCTAGATGCCAAGCTCAGCTGTATCTACATTGCTGGAGGAGCATAAGTGCTGCCAACACCCACTAAATTTCAGTGCCCTGGAGCAAAGCCCCTGGCATCCCACCCTGGTCACTGCTACCTTG
>JAQQSK010014046.1:0-11266 GCA_028658325.1 Potorous gilbertii | reverse complement strand
TTAACCAGTTTTCCCAGCAATTTTTGTTGAACAGTGAGTTCTTATCCCAGAAACTGGAGTCTTTGGGTTTATCAAACAGGAGGTTGCTATATTGCTTGCCTACTGTGTCTTGGGTGCCAAGTCTATTCCAATTTTCTACCCCTCTGTTTCTTAGCCAATACCAAGTGGTTTTGATAATTGCTGCTTTATAATACAATTTGAGGTAGAATAATTTTCAAAATAGGAAAGATAATTTGTAAACACACATCCTAAAAATAGTCTAAATGCGCTCAATAATAGTGGAGTGCCTAAATAAGTCATGGTCCATTAATATGATGGAAAATAATGCAGTTAAGCACCAACATATATGAGGATCACAAAGAAAACTGGAAAAATCTATCTGAAATAATACAAAATGAAAACACTGAATGAGAAGACTGGGATATACACTAACTACAATCACATAAGATGAAAAGTTATTGAGAATGAATAGACAAAATGATGGGAACTCAGAGAAACCGAAAATTGTTACGATATTTTTTGCACTTTTTTCATTTTTGTCAAATATCATTAGTTACAAAGCAAGTCTGGTTAGTTGTATTGATGCTTGGTGTTAATCTTTTAACAAAACATTTAAAAATGAGATAAATCTACTGCACAAAATTGTTTGCAAAATCCTGTTTACTTCTCATATTTCCATTAGATACATGTATTTAGATAATTCTTGTAAAGATTTTATAGAGATGAGAATATAGGAATAAGACTTAGTAGTTAATGATATCACTTTTTGGGGGGCATAAATTATTATAATAAGATTGTAAAATACAAATTATTATTAATAAATAAGTAGTAATAAAATATTTTTTCTCTGTTTTTTTCCCATTCTTTAGGCATTTTGTAAAATTCTCTTTCAATGCTTTTAAGATTGTTTTTAACCTTAGTTTTCTTCAGTGTGTGCCTGGTCTGGTCTGGCTTCTTTTCTTGATTTCATTGTTTTTAGTGCTATTTCTATCTATTATTCTAGGATGAGGGTATTAAAAGTTCAAATGAGGTGGTTTCATTGGCACTGACAATAAAAATAGATAGCTACGGAAACACTGGCACATTTGCTCCACTTTACATCTATTTGTCTTACTAGTTTTATCTATGATTGCTCTTGACATGCTGTGATTTAAATGGGTCTCACACCAAGCTTTCTGCAGACTTGTGATTGCTTCCATCACTATTTTATAAGGTAATACTACCCATGATTTTTCTGCCATCCACCTTTGTAGAGCTTTATAAGCAAATTCATATTTTAAACTGTTGTTACTGGTATGTAATAGACACACCATAAAAGCATGTTGACTGGCTGATTGATTAGCTGAAATCTCTTTTTCTTCTTATAAAGGGATCAAACATTTGCTGGCTAATGGAGGTTCTCGGTTCTTTCATACTGTTTATTGTGTCAACTGATTTATGTTTTCTAAGTGTTCTCAGGAAATGATGATAACCAAGACCACTATTTTTGCCTCCTTTTATTTCCATTTTTGGGACTACTTTTGATGGCCAGGCTCATACTGTTGTCCTGCATGCAATGTTTAGCTATATCTTTATTTCTGATTTGACATTGTTCTAACTGGTGAATGGGTCTATCAGACGTGGGGAACCTGAAGCCTTGAGGCTACATGTGGCCCTCTAGGTCTGACTAAATACAGTCAAGGGGCCACATTTGAGGACCTAGAGGGTCACATATGGCCTTGAGGCTGCAGGTTCCCCACCCCTGGCTAAATGCATATAGACAGCTGACATTATTGACACATCAGTTAATCATTTTAATTAAATTGTAGTCAATTTCCTCTTTGGTGATGCTATTTAGTGCTTCCCATGCCCAGCACCCTCTGACTTTCTAGAAGAAAGTATTCATGATACATAGGTATTAAGCCTCTGCTGAATTGGCTGTCTTTTCTGAGAAAACTTATCCACATTTTTCCCTCATTTAATTCCATTCTCTTAAGTTATAGATTATAATCGATCAGTGTCCCTGGATAATTTCCTTTTGAATTTTCTTCCTGTTCAGGTGCATTGAGCTAGGAAATCATGAATGTTATTCTATAATAAATTGAAATGCTAGGCTATATCTTAGCCTAGATGTGATAGTCACGATTAACCCAGGGGGCAAAATTGCTAGAATACTTGAGCAATCATGGAACCTCCAAGTCACAAAAGTCAGATGGCTCTGTCTTCTTGGACAGTTTTCATCCCCCTTAGTGGAGATAGAAAACAGGGAAGTACAAGAAGCTTTCCAGAGAGCAACAGCAGGGAGAGGCATAGTGTATAACTAGATCTGATTAGATAGAACTTATCCTTAGGAAGCAACTTCTCTTTGGAGTAGGTCAGGGCAGCAATGATTGTACTTCTGCCCTTGCTTTAATTTTTTTTTTTTTAGTAAATATCCTTTAATAAAACATGTTCAGTTGTCTTTCAGTCATCTCATTTGGAGTTTTCTTGGCAAAGATACTAAAGTGGCTGCCATTTCTTTCTCTAGCTTACAGATGAGAGAACAGAGGCAAACAGGGTTAGGTGACTTGCCCAGAGTCACAGAGCTATCAAGTGTCTGAGGCCAGATTTTAACTCAGAAAGATGCCTTCCTGATTTCAGGCCCCATATTCTGTCTAGGCCCCATTACTGTCTAGCTGCTCCTTTATAAAATATAACCAATATTAACTGGTTAATAGATATTGAGGAGAGGTCAACTGGTCAGTTTGCTATTGGGGAAATATTAATAGGTTGTTTGACAATGGGACTCCCAAACAAAAGTATTAGAAAAATCCCCTAGTCCTTTAGGATTACCCCTAGAATCCTGAAGGGAGATGAAGGTAGCCATGCCTTAGGGACATGACCTCTCAATATGTATAGAGTTTGGGAAAGTGAGTCCTAGAACCTATTAATACACCTTTATGATTTCCAACTTATCAACCAGTTAACTTGCTGGACAGTCATTCAAAATTTTACCAGTTATCTCTTCAGTATATACTGCAAGACTAGGTTTCTCAAAATAACATTTTGGACGACTGTAAGAAAGTTCAGGCCCAATTGCTCTACTATTGATCATTGTTCTAGCCTCTTCAATGTCAACAAATTATACAGGCAGGACAATTTAAGATTAATACAACATTTGTTTACATATCACATATCACCCTCAGTGCAAACAGAACTGTAATCTACATCCTAGGCCAGCGGTGGGGAAACCACATGGGACGCTCTAGGTCCTCAAATGTGACCCTTTGAATCCAAACTCCAATTTGTTCTATGAAGTCCTGTCATAGACTGTTAATGCCTTTTTTTTTTTTTGGCAAAGCAGTCAGGGTTAAGTGACTTGCCCAAGTTCACCCAGCTAGTAAGTGTCAAATTTCTGAGGTCACATTTGAACTCAGGTCCTCTTGACTCCAGGGACAGTGCTCTATCCACTGCTTTACCTAGCTGCCCTAGTTAATGCTTTCAATGAGCCTTTATCAACCTCTTACAACTCTATTTAGAATAGGCAAGAACTAAATGAAATAGAGCTGTTGGTATAATGGGTAGAGGGCTGGACTTACAGTATAGAAGCCCTGGGTTCAAATCCCCCCTTTAATGTTCATCAGCTGTGTGACCCTGCACACGTTACATAAACTCTATGAACTTCAGTTTCATCATCTTTAAAATGAGAGTGTTGAGCTAGATGACCTCCATCATCCCTTTCAGCTCCAAATCTAAGATCCTATGAATTAAACAGAGAAATGAGAACAAAGAATACTTACAGATCCCTGCCATAAGATGGAAGAATATCAAATTATTATGTAAGGATTATATATGTTAAGGTTTGGAAAAGTATGTAAACTACTTGTAACCTTTGAATTCTGCTTTCTCAGGTGTGTACACGATAAGTGAATGGATCCATTAATAAAGAAACGTTGCAGACCATGGGATTTTTATCCCTAATCAACCATGATTTTGATGAGACACACTACACATCTCTAGACAGAGATGTGATAGACTTATGAACTGAGGCTGCAGATATACATAAAATATATATGTAGATATACACATAGGTACAAAGAGACAGTTATCTCTTTATGTAAGTGGACCATTCTGCAGACCTCTACATAAAGTGATTTTTACATAATGAAAATTTGCCCCCACTCACTTCACTCAGCCTACATAACAAAGGCATACAGAAAAGAACACCTTTACACAAGTTATAAAATGTTCTAAACTGTAGATATCTTAAATCCTTGATAAAAACAGAATTATCAAATGAAAGGTAAAGATGATAAAGAATGCATGGTACTGTACATTAAATAACGTAAGTGTGAAACGTTCTCTTGATTCTGCTTATTTTACTATTATTTCATGCAAGTCTTTTCATGTTTTTCTAAGATCACTGAGCTCATCATTTTTTAGAGCACAGTAGCATTCCATCACAATCATATAACAGACCTTGTTCAGCCATTCCCCAATCGATGGGCATCCCAGCAATTTCAAGTTGTCTGCCACAACAAAGAGACTTGCCATAAACATTTTAGAACATATAGTTCTTTTCCTTTCTCCCTAATCATCTTTCAAAACAGAAGTAGTACTGATTTTATCCCCACCTACTGCACCTTGCCTTTATCACTGGTGATTGGTAGCACAACTTTTTTTTTTTAATGAAGTTGTCACAAGATGTTTAGACAGTAGTGCTTTTTCCCTCATATATCTGATGATAGCAAACAATATTATGCTTTAAAATTCTTCACATCAAGTCGAATTTATGTAATGCTTATTTATATAAAGTGATGAGAACTATCTGTATATACATATGCATACATATATTTGACATGACCAAAACAGAAGTTTATTTTGCTTAACTATGAATATTTATTACTAGAGTTTGCTTTTCTCTCTCTTTCAGTGGTGGCAAGTGAAGGTGGAAGAGAGAGAAGGTGGATTTTCATTAACTGAAAAATGTAAAATTTAATTGAAAAAATTAGAGCTGTCCCAAAGTGCAATGAACTGCCTGCCTAGGAGTGAGTTCCTTATCACTAGTGGTCACCAAGTGGTGACTAGAGTCATACTTGTCAAGAATTTTTTTTAAAGGATTCCTACTTTAGAAATGAGATCCTATGCCCTGTCATAATGAGAGGAGATGCCTTACTCATCACTGCTTCTAGATTAAAGTCTATACTCTCTGTTTCGTTTGGACCAGAGGTGCTAAACATGTTGGAGCATTATGACAGAAAAGCTCCAGAATGCTACCAAATCAGATCAAAATACAATTGAGAAATGTTAAACAAATTAAATACAATAGAACACAGAAAATGCTAATACATAGGGCTTTTTTTAGTTAATATGTGTCCCTAGATATACATCAGTTGGGGAATGGCTAAACACATTGTTGCATATTATTGTGAAGGAATACCATTGTGCTATAAGAAATGAAAACCTGGAAAGACTTCATGAACTGATGCAAAGTGAAAGGAGTAGAAATAGAAGAACATTGTACAGTGATCAGCTGCGAATGACTTAGCTATTCTCAGTGATACAATGATCCAAGACAGCTTTCAAGGACTTATAATGAAAAATTCCATCTATCCCCAGAGAAAGAATTGATGGAGTCGGAATGCAGCTCAAAGCATGCTCTTTCTTTAATTTTTTTAGTTGTCATGTTTCACAACATGACTCAAGTGGAAATATGTTTCCACATGCATGACTGCATGTGCACAACATATCAAATTGCTTGCCTTCTCAATGGCGGGGGGTAGAGAGGGAGAGAATTTGGAACTCAAAATAAAAGAAATGTAAAAAATTGTTTTGACATGTAATTGGGGAAAAATATAATATTAAATCATTGGGGAAAAATAGTATGTATCCCTACAGATCACTATGTATAGTTTAGTGTTCCCCCATTCCTATTTGAGTTTGACACTACTGGTTAAGAATATCGGACTTCTGATTTTTATTCAGAAACATCCAATTTGACATTATATCTAACTGGTTAAACCACTCAAATCCTTTGGGAAGTAGGTTTGGCAATAAAGTAATAAGATGAAAAGTAAACTTAAAAAGTAGTTTCAAATATTCAAAGTAAGTCTTGTAAAAAATGTGCATGTAAATGCTTGTTATTCCAAACTTAATCTCCTTTACTTTTTGGGGACTTAAATGAATTGAGCACATTTTATTAAGTTTATACTCTCTGTAATCTGTACTCTAGCAAGATTTTACTTCACAACATATTCTACAAGTGGTTATCTAAACCTTTGCTTAAAGATTTTGAGAGAGGGAAGGGAAATAGAATCTGCCACCTCCTGGTGCTGCACATTCAACTATTGTAACTGTTCTAGTTCTTAGGAAATTTGGTGGCAGATTGTTTGGAAATTCGATAGATCCTATCTAAAGACGTTACAAGATGGCCTGGACAAAATTTCTGAAGTCTGAGAAGACATGGAAGGGAGGGGGTGCGGTCGATAGAACACTGGATCTGGAATTAGGAAGATCCAAGTACAAATCCAGCCTCCAAAACCAGTTAGCTGTGTGACTCTGGCCAATTTACTTCACCTGTAAAATGGAAACAGTAATAATAGTGCCTACCTCCCAGGATGGTTTTGAAGACAAAATGAAATAATATTTGTACAGCACTATACGAATGATAGCTATTTTTCTTTTCACTAAATGAAAAAAGTTTTCATAGTGGGACTCCTCTCATTAGTGTTGTATGTACACTGTATACAACATGTTGTAAACATATACAGTATATACACACTGCTTTTTATAAGGAGGAAAAAAAATCACATAAACCACTTTTACGATTTCACAGAATCACAGAATTTCAAAGTTCAAAAACTTTGATGGCTAACTGATCATTAACCACCACAGATGACACAAAAGATAACATTCCGTACCATAGCCATAATTAATGATGATCGTCTTTCTTTTTTGACAAAAAAAGTCACATATCTGCTCACTGATTTGCACGTCTTTCTATACCCTGTTCCCTAGTCCTAGTTTTCTGGGGAAGAGCAGAGTCTATGACACACTCAAATGACCTGAAGATACAAGTATAGCTAGATAAGCCTCCTGGGGTCCTTTGGTGAGGGAAGTGGCAAATGCCTCCATCTGGGAAGACTTTAAGAATTCATTGAACTTCAAGAAAAGAAGACATCCCCATGGTCACTCAGAGGAAGTACCCCCAATATGTATAGCAGGTGAGTGAGAAAGTTTCTTTTCTACTTCATCCAAGAAAGTTATTAACATCTTTCTTGTTGTTTGTCCTTCCTTCTCTGGGCAAAGGAGCTCAGAAGACAACAAAAACTAGCAATAATAAGCTAAATGGTATGCGTTTGATTTTGTCCAAATTTGACCTTGCTCTTGATCCCCAGAAATGTCCTTGCTGTGCTTGCCCCCAAAAGTGGGTTTTTAAAAAAAACCAAGCTATGTTCCAAAGACCAAATATTGCAAAGCCTCTGAAGAGATGACTCTGAAGAAAAAGAATCATGTTTATTCCTCCCCACAGGAATCGTCAGGGAATTTTGAAATAGTCAATCATTTTTATGAGTATGAAAAGAGATTGAATATTTCATTTCTAAATAACAATCCATCATTACTCAGCAAATGCATTCTAGCCAAGGATACATTTAAGTATTAATTAAAGAAAAGATAGGACATTTTTACACATTTGTGGGAAAGGAAACACAATATATTTCTTACCAGCACATAAAATACATAACAGGTATTTGCTCTGTCACTTTTCCAATAAATCCAACACATCTTTCTCCTGGTCCTTTCTGTGTATAATTGCAGCCACATTCTTTTCAGCCCTTCCCCATAGGAAAGGTAAGGATTGACATTAGATATTTATAGTTTGATTTGGTAGAAAACTGATTCACAGAAACCCTTTCAATCATTTGCATTTGCAAACTTGCTTTTTGGTTTTTAAGACCCACACCAGGAAATTTAAGCAAAGAGCAACAGTTCTCACAGTGGTCATCGCCTTACTCTTGTAAGTCATCCTTTTTGTTTCTCATTGTAAGGAATTTAAGCTTTACATCTTCATTTTAGTTCTCTCAGTTTTTCATTTCTCAAAGACTTGTTTACCTTTCCACTTTCTCTTATCTCTGATACTCAAAGAGTTTTTCAATTATCAGGCTTCACAACTTTGTAAATAATAGAAAACCTTCTTTACAGTTAATCAGCCTGCTTTTCTTTTGCCCTCTTACATAGGAAGATGTCCTTCCTTCCCTCCTTCCTTCCTTCCTTTCCTTTCTCCCTCACTCCTTCCCTCCTTCCTTCCTTCCTTCCTTCCTTCCTTCCTTCCTTCCTTCCTTTCCCTCCATCTCTCCTTCCCTCTCCTTTCCTTTCCTCTGTCCCCATAGAATATAGTTCCCTTACCTTCTGATGTTCTACCCAAATGAATATAAATTTTGATCACTGAAACCTAACAAGATATCTCAGGGTTTAAGGGCTACATTTTTTTCTTAAACCCAAATCACCCTGGCTCTCATTGACTGGCCAAAAATAGGTTCCCAGGCCAAGCTCCACTTGGTTATTATTTAGGCCCTGACTGGCTCAGAATGAATGTATCTAGCAGTTGCTTCTGTTTTGGACAGAAACCCTTGAGGTCTTCCCCTCCCAGACTTTTTTTTTTGGTGGGGGGAGTAGATAAAAGAGGCCATTTTCTGCCCTTTTTCTTATCAGCTTTAATCACTGAATGAGGCATTGCTTCAGTCAAACTGATTGACTATTTCAAAATTCCCTGACGATTCCTGTGGGGAGGAATAAACATGATTCTTTTTCTTCAGAGTCATATCTTCAGAGGCTTTGCAATATTTGGTCTTTGGAACATGGTTTGGTTTTTTTTAAAACCCACTTTTGGGGGCGAGCACAGCAAGGACATTTCTGGGGATCGAGAGCAAGGTCAAATTTGGACAAAATCAAACGCGTACCATTTAGCTTATTATTGCTAGTTTTTGTTGTCTTCTGAGCTCCTTTGCCCAGTGATCTCATCAGTTGGACACATTTAACAAATGATAAAAGTTTAATTGTGGGTTGATGGGCATTTTTCAAACCAGGGGATGTAAACTCAAGATGAGTTAAAAGAGTTCAAGGGAGTCAGAGATTCAAGCTGTGGGGCTCACAAAATGTGCACCATGATTAGAACATCAAGTCTCCAGTGGGCATATTATCCCAAGCAAATCTCCCTTTATTGACAGCACCTACAATACTCTGCTTAATTACTTCCTTTGTTGGGGAAAGAGAGGTGGGCTCCTCATCCTACTGACAGCATCTGCTCTGCTTAATTACAGGCTTTGTCTCCCTCCAGGGCTGGGGCTGAATTTCCTCTTACTCTGCAGCACAGCTGGAAAGACCTTTGAAACACAAACGATTAAGGAATCCCAGGTCAAGGGAAGGTCTGAAGGAGGGCAACTCTGCTTGGTCTGGCACCGAAAGAAAGCAGCCTACCCATTCCTAGGGGAACAGGAAACAGGGAGAAAACGAGCAGGAGGCAAAGCACACAAACTGCCTGATTGTTGATGGCCTTCTAGAGTAGACCAACAGTCATGGTGTGGCTTCATTATCTGTGTTTGCAGTTTATTTTCCAGAACACACCCACATGCAGAGAGATTAAGCATGGAAACACCCCCAAAGCCAAAGATAAACATTTTGGATTATTCCTCATTTCGGGGTGCCTATGTTTCTTTCCTCCTCCATTATTATGGATAGTTAATAGTTGATTCCATTTTACTTCCTATAATTTGTCCTATTCATTTGCCAAGACACTGACAAGTTTTTCAATTAACGTTTAATAGTTTTTGATCTATTAAAAAAATACTGGTTGAAGCTGACAGATTTAACTTCAGAATAACAAATATAATATTAACAAAGAAAACCTGTAAGTATAACACCTATAGTTCATGGCCTCACAAAGAGGCTGTTGTTCACAGCTACCATAAGTAACCAATCCACAGATCGCTTGTCTTAGGCACAGGATATATATACAAGAGGTGAGGAAACTGACCTCCTTCCTTCTTTCTAAAGGGTGGGGGCACTCTGTCTGTAACTCCATATATGCTGTTGAACTCAGTTGATGTGTTGGTTATTTGCTGATCTCCTCCCCACTCCTGCCCCTTTTCCCGGTTAATTCTCTGTTCTAAGGAGTAACTTTCAGGGTAGGGAGAGAGGGATGCATTTGGGAACAAGGGCCATTTAAAAATAAAAGAAGGCAATAATTGTTCTAAAGAATATATCTTACAGCAAAATTACTCTGGGATGCATAATGGAGTGGTGTTGCTCCTTGGCTATCGGATGGAATGGTTCCCAACTTGTTTCTTTCCAAAAGAAGATGAACAATTTGCGCATGACCTAAAAATGCAAAAAAAGAGACATGGCTGTCATAACAGGCTAGTGATATTCAATGAATACGTACATACATACATATTCTAAAATGGTTTGTTTTAAACAGTGATTTGTTGAAAAATCAAGATTCCCATGTATACAATGTTATAGTTTTAAAAATATCTAGATGTTGTAGGGTTTTTTTCTTTTTAAATAGATTTAAAATTATCTCAATTTGAAAAAAAAGTTAAATATGCATATTGGTTCAAATGTATACCCTCCTCCCACCCCCTCAAATTTGGCTTATACAGAAACTTGAGCACAGCCTGTAATTACGCTCTTAGTAAGAGAAGGATGACAAAGTAACCAAGACAACAATGTGAATAAGAGGGGGAGAACAGTAATGATAAAATGCATAAAGCATCTTTATTTAAATTGGAAGAGATGTGGGAAAAACTTGCATGGTAGCTTTTTCCAAGATAATTTTGTTTCATTTATTATAATTTCCTTTTTAAAGTGAGCTCATTTTTAAGGGTACAGTTTAAACCGAGACCTATATTTGAACCAGTATAGTAAATCTCTAATATTTAAGGTAGTTGTTTCCAAGAATATCATTAAGGAGGGGCAAACTGAAATTCTGAACTAAAGCTAGGGTTGTCAGATAAGCCAAGAAAATGTAGCCCAAGTTTAAACAGACCTGGAATTTTATATGTGGTCTTGGAGATAGGCCTGAACCAGTACAGAAGGTGTCAACATTTGCCTTCTGACCTGAAGAATAACTAGCCTTCACATGGCATATGAAAGGGCAGTAGTAATTTATTACTGTGGAAAAGTTATATGGAAATTCTTATCATTTATTTTCTGATAGTTTTCCAACTATGTTTGCAGGAATGAAAGGATAAAGCTTAAGCCTTGTTAGCTGTTTTTCTTCATATTCTGCTGATAAAAGGTTTAAGTC
>JAQQSK010014045.1:0-11267 GCA_028658325.1 Potorous gilbertii | reverse complement strand
GAAGAGAGGGCAGATTGGTGATAGAGGTAATTAGAATGCTCAGTGTATTGGGGAGGGGGAAGGGGACAAATGGGGAGAAAATTTGGAACCCAAAATTTTGTGAAAATGAATGTAAAAAGTTAAATAAATAAATTTATTTTTAAAAAATTTTAAAAAAAAGAACCAACTATGTGCCAGGCATTGTGCTAAGTGGTTGTTACAAATATTATCTCATTTGATTGTCCCTACAACCCTGTGAGGCAGATGCTATTTTCAATCCCCATTTTATAGTTGACAAAACAGAGGGAAACTGAGATTAAGTGACTTATCCAGTGTTACACTGCCAGGATGTGTGTGAAGCTGGATTTGATCTCAGATCTTTCTCACTCCAGGCACAACTAACACTGTAGCCACTTTACCACCTACCTGCCTTTCAAGAAGATACAAAAGACCAAAACATAATTTTGTATGAAAAAAATTAATCAAAAGGCATTTATTAATAGAAAAAAATAAGATGGTCTCTGCTGTGAAAGAGCTCATGCTCTAATTGGGGGAGACCACCTATGAAACAAAGTTCAGCTCCCAAGCAGATGACAAGGCACAGGGATGCTTAGGTAGCATCAGTGGGTCAAATGAGTATCAGCGAGGATGGATGGCATAGATGAAGAACATGGAGTAAGGCCAGTTAGGATGCAGTGGCAGATAGATGGAAAGTATAATAGTCTTTCATGTCACTTGAAGGAAGAAATTTCATGGGTCCCATCTCCTATAGGCAGTATGAGTAGTCAAGTGATTGAGATGGAGTCTGAGCAGCATGGAACCAGGGAAAGGAGCAAAGAAAAAGCAAGAGGGAGAGAGACAGTCCCAAGTCCATTGATTCATGACCATGAAAATTCTCCATGATAATTTTAGACATTTGGGCCAAGAGACAAGTCGAGAGCTGATGTGGTTCAAAATTTAGTGGCCCAAGATAGCAGTTAAAGTATGCAAGAAATGTGAGGCTTATGCTCAATATGTTCAAAGAAAACTTATACTGTTTACCTGGAGAATATAAGCACTAACAAGCCTTTGATGTGCATAGATTCCTTCTCTCTGGAAGGAGAAAAGAAAAACATAGGCAATGTCCTAGTGGAAATAAACTATTTCCCTCTAGTATGTACAAACTTAACAAACTAGAAACCAGACTGTTTCAAAGAATCTTAAGTCATTTGGAAGTACTTAGTATGGGTTCCATGCCAGGAACTATTTTAATCAGGACTGAAATTTTAAAAGGTAACTAATTGTTCGAAAAGATGCTAGACTTAGCAGGAATCAAGTTCTAGAGTTTATGCTCCTCAAGGAGAACCCAGCACTAGACAATGGGGATACAAATAAGAAAAATAGACAATACTTTCTCTCAAGAAAGTTACAATTTAAAAGGAGAAGACAACATACCACAGGAAGCTGGAAAAGAGGGTAGGACACTAGCGAGTACCTGCATCTTTTTCCATGGAGTTCAAACCAAATAGAGCTGCAGAGGGAAAGTGATAAGCTGATGAATTTTGAGAGAATGGAAAAAGGCATTGAGTTCATCTTGCATAAAGACTGGTCAAAGAAACTGAAGGTATGACCTTTGAGGTCAGAACCAGAAACAATTTCTGAAAGAGGCAACTTTTGGCTTAAAAGAAAGAAAAAATAGTCCTATAGATGTCAAGAAGGCTTTAATTGCACAATGATTAATGAGATGGGAACCTTGATTCCTCTACAAAAGACAAGACAGCCAGCAAATGGTACTTTGAAAGCACAGATCTGACCATGTAATTTCCTCATTCCAGAAGCTTCAATGGCTCCCTATTACCTCTACAGTCACATATAGACTCCTTTGTTTAGCATTTAAATCCTCTCACAAGCTGGCTCTAGCCTCTCTTTCTAGAATGATTTAATCTCCTTTCACCCAAGGTTACCTGGAAGGCCAATGGGAAAAATCTGTCTCACCAGATGCAGAACAGAGGCCAGCCTAGTCTTGGCCATTTGGCACTGGGAGGAGCAGGACTGGAGCAGGCCTCAGGGTTGGAACTCCAGCAGCAGCAGTGGTTCACAAATCCTTCAACCCACAGGTGCCAAAGGTAGCTTCAAAGGTCAGTGAGAGGGCTTTTTTAACCAGAATGAGAAGGGAGTAGGGTCCTCCCCTAGCTCTGGCCTCAGGCAGTGGCAGTGGTGGCTGCAGCAGTGGCTGCAGTGGTGGTGGTGGCCATGGCACACAGCAGCCAGGGCTCATTGTTGGAGCCCTCCCCCTAAAGCCCTGGGGGAAATTGAGCAGCTGATCTGAATCTTAGCCATGAGCCCCGCCAGGGAGTAAACTCCTCTCCCTTGATTGTGCCACCTTGGAGGAACTGAGAATTTACAGGTCTCCAGAGTATACCCTACTCTTGACAAAGGACACAAGTCAAGCAACTGATTGGGAAAATGCCCAAAAAAGGGGGAAAAAATAAGACTATAGAAGACTACTTTCTTGATGAACAGGTATTTTTTCCCATCCTTTTCAGATGAGGAAGAATAATGCTTATCATCAGGGGAAGATATAAAAGTCAAGGCTTCTGCTTCCCAAATATCTAAAATAAATATGTAATGGGCTCAGGCCATGGAAGAGTTCAAAAAGGATTTTGAAAATCAAGTAAGAGAGGTAGAGGAAAAATTGGGAAGAGAAATGAGAGAGGTGCAAGAAAATCATGAAAAACAAGTCAACAGTTTGCAAAAGGAGACCCAAAAAAATGCTGAAGAAAATAACACCTTTAAAAATTGGCTAAAGAGGTTCAAAAAACCAATGAGAAGACTGTTTTTAAAAAGCAGAATTAGTCAAATGGAAAAGGATGTTCAAAAGCTCACTGAAGAAAATAGTTCTTTAAAAATTAGAATGGAATGGATGGAGTCAAATGACTTTATGAGAAACCAAGAAATTACAAAACAAAACCAAAAGAATGAAAAAATTGGAGATAATGTGAAATATCTCATCAGAATGATTTCATCTTAGTC
Source organism: Potorous gilbertii (assembly GCA_028658325.1). Classification (NCBI taxonomy): domain Eukaryota; kingdom Metazoa; phylum Chordata; class Mammalia; order Diprotodontia; family Potoroidae; genus Potorous; species Potorous gilbertii. The sequence continues at coordinate 8,276 of JAQQSK010014045.1, read as the reverse complement.
CTCCTGTCATATTATGACAAACAGACAAACAGAATGACATTTCATATCCTGCTCCTATATCTTTGCATAGACTATATACTATGACAGGATTGTTTGCTTCCTCAATTCTTCTTGGGAATCTCAAATTTTCTTCAAGGCTCAGCTGGAATGTGACTCTACATAAAAGACTTTTCTTTTTCTCTCCTAGTATTTGGTGTACCTACCCCAATTTACTTTTAATTACATTTAATTTGCTCATGTTTTGTATTTACTCATCTGTGTACATAATACATACCCCTCCTCATTGGACTGTAAGATCCTTGAGGTTAGGACCTGATTCATTTTTGTCTTTGGGTTCTTAACACCTGGCACTGTGTCAGGGCACTGTGTCAGGGCACTGTGTAGTTACTTGTTGAATGGTTGTTGTAGAATTAAATATAATGTCATGAAGAAAGATGTAGTAAACTTTGTTTTAAAAATGTATTGACATGCTTTATTTTACCGTATGTGAATTTATAGATCACTCTTGCTCTGTGAGAGGTACCTTGTTACAAAGTGAAAACAATTAAGCAAAACTAATAATGTAGTGACCTCATTTGAAAGTGCATGTGACATTCCACATTTGGAGCACACCTCACATCTCTTTTTTAAGCTTTGATAAAAAGAAATCTATTTTTCTCCATTGGATCCTAATCCCATGTGTGTGTGTTGCTTGTGTCAAAGGGAGAGAGAGAAGAGAGAAAATTCCTTGTAACAAATATAAAAAGTCAAGCAAAAAGAAAAATTGTTGTTCAGTCATGTCCAGTTTTTTTGTGACCCTATTTGGGGTTTTCATGGCAAGACTGGTTTGCCATTTCCTTTCTTCAGCTCATTTTATAGATGAGGAAACAGAAAGAAATAGGGTGAAGTGACTTGTCCAGAGTCACAGAGCTAGTAGATATCTAAGGCCAGATCCAAACTCATGAAGATGAATGAGTCTTCCTGACTCCAGGCCCAGCATTGTATTCACTGCTTCATCTATGTGTGTTTTATCTTGTACCCTGCATCTATCACCTCCTTATGGGAGACAGATAGTATATTTTATCATTGGTTCTCTGGAATCATAGATAGTCATTGTGTTGATCACATAATGTTCTTATAGTTTTTAAAGTTTACCTATTTTTGTTGATGATGGATCCATTGATTTGTGCATTGGAACCCTTGAACATTGAGTAAACAGGAAAATTTACAATCAGTGCCTAACTTGATTGAGTTATGTTGAGTTTCAGGCCAGCCTGAAAGAGGCTCAGAAAATATCTTAGAATTGGGACCGAGAGAGTAGGTCTGAAGATACAAAAATGACAGTAGTTGACCATAGAAATTCTAAGACTTCTATTCTCAGCAAGCTGACAAATGATGTTCTAGGGTAATGGATGAAGTCACCCATATTGCCTTATAGTACCTACTCATGAGAATATATTATATGTACCATTATAGAAAGACTTACATGAACTAATGTAAAGTGAAATAAGCAGAGGGGAAGAAATTGTATCTACATATGTAGATAGATAGATAGATAGATAGAGATATAGAATGATTACAACAATGGAAACCAAGAGAACAACAACCACAAAACAACCAAAAATGAAGGTTATAAGATTACAAAGAGCAAATTCAGTCTTAACAGAATAGATAGGAGGTTGCAATGTTTACCTTACCCCATCCTCACCCCACCATCCATTGTAGAAGAAGAAGGGGGATCCATGGTATGTAATATTCAATTTATTGCCTGACTTTTAATCAATTTTTTTCCAATAGACATTTTTAATTTCTTTCTTTCTTCCTCTTCTTTAAAAAACCTTTGTTACAAAAATAGCTCTCTGGGAAGAGAGAGGAAGTAGGATACAGGGAAATTTTTAGGTGATGTAAAAGATGAAATATATCAATGAAATGTATTTTTATATTGTGTAGATGATGTTATGCCTTGCATATAATCTCTGTGCTTAGTCTACTTCATCAAGTTTATGTGGTGTTTGTTACTATGCATATACAAGTAGCTATTGTAGCTGAGGTTATATGTATTTAACTATATTATTTGGGATTCAGTGAATGTATAGCTGCAGATTGTTCCTGGATACTGAATGTTACTTTTCAAGGGCTAAAAATTTTAATAGAGAGAAAATGTAAGAGACAGACATATCACCATTATTCACTGCTGCCTCACCTCCTCAGATTTCATGCCCCTTTTGAGATTTATAGAATTTATTTGACAAATTACTATTAATCTATATATAATATTATGTAGAGAGATTTCAGTTTTAGAATATATAAGGAATTTGCTCACACTCATCTCTTGTGAAGACAAATGACATTGAAAGAAGATCTTGACAGCCACATGAAGGGTACTTTTGTGTGTGTGGCCAGGTGTGGCTGTGAGCCTGACTAGCAAAAAACAAAATTAGAAATGATTTGATTATCCCCTCAGCATGCTAGGAAATGTCCAAAAAGTGACAACACTCCCTTTGAGAAAGAAGCCTCAACAGGCAGTCCCAATAAATGGAAATAGTAATTCAGTGGAAATCAGTATTTTTGAAAGCAGAAAGGAACTATACAACCACAGAAGAAAAAATGGATTAGTCATCTCTGAAGAACAATGAGAGTATGTGTAACAGTTGTGATGCAACCTTAGGAGTATAAATTGTCTAGGAAGTGTTTCTTTTCCCACAAGAATGGATATTTTGTGGGAGATTATCCTTTTTTATAGGGGATAATGAAACTAACACTTGATTTTCCATTGTTAAGTCCTTTGCTATTATATCTTGACAAAACAACCCTATCATGCTATTTAATTTGTTATTTTTGCTTTGTCTATTGATAAGGAATGCACTTTAGGAGGGTCAATTCATATTTACATAAGTATGGTTACTTTTACCTCCCAAACTGAATCTGGAGTAGCAAAGGATTTCAGAAACACAAAGGATCTATGCTACATGTACTTTACCTATCTTTCAGCAAAGAATTTCACAGAGAGAGACTTCAAGAAGTGGAGTAAGAAGTTGCTGTCACTCATCATCAAAGAAAACTGCCCTGAGGTCCTAGAATCAGAGGGTAAAATAGTCATCAAAAGAATCCATCAATCACCTCCTAAGACATATCAAAATGAAAATTCCAAGAAATATTGTAGCCAAATTCAAGAATTATCAGGTCAAGGAGAAAATATTGCAAACAGACAGAAAGAAACAACTTAAATATCATGAAACCACAGTCAGGAATATGGAAGACCTTGCAGCTTCTACATTAAAAGATCAGAGGGCTTGGAATATAATAAGCCATAGAGCAAAGAATCTTTGAACCAAGGATCAACTACCCAGAAAATTAAACATAACTTTTCAAGGGAGGAAATAGGAGACTTCCAGATCTTTCTGAAGGAAAGATCAGAGCTCAACAGAAAATTTGATCTTCAAATACGAGACTTATGAGAGGCATAAAAAGGTAAAGAGGAAAGAAAAAAACCCAGCAATAACAATAAGGGAAAACTGTTTACATCCCCACAAGAGAAAATGATACTTGAAGTTCTTGAAAGCTGTATCTTTATTGTGAAATTTAGGAGGTATATTTAGATAGAGGTGTAGGTATAAGTTGTCTTTGATGTGATGATAAAAAATCTAATTAAGTGGTGAAAATGGATTGTAATGGGGAAGAGGAAAGAAGGAGGCAGAAGAAAGGTAAATTACATTACATCAAGAGGCATAAAGACCTGTTTCATTAGAGGGAAAGAAGGGCGGGAAATGAGTATTGATTGAACTTTAATTTTTTTAGATTTGGTGCAAAGGGGAATAACATAATCAGCTAGGTATAGAAATCTAACTTACCCTATAGGAAGTTGCAGGAAAGGGGAAAGAAAAGAGAGAGGGTGGATAGAAGGGAGGAAAGAAGTAGTAAGGAAAAAAGGGAAAGAAAGGGAGAGAATAATAGAATGGAAAGCAGATAGAGGAAAGTGGTGGTCAAAAGCAAAACTCTAGTGAGGAGGGAAAGGGAGAAAGGAAAGAAAGAAGCATAAACGGGGGGGGGGGGGAATAGGATGGAGAGAAAGACATAGTAATTATACCTGTGAATGTGAATGGAATGAACACTTCCATAAAATGGAAGGGGAGAGCAGAGTGGATTAAAAACAAGAATACCACAATATGATATTAACTGGAAACACATTTGAAGCAGAGGGATACTCACAGAGTAAAGGCAAAATGCTGGAGTAGAATATATTATGCCTCAACTAAAGTAAAAAAAAAAAAACAAGGATAGCAGTCTTGATCTCAGACAAAGCAAAAGCAAAAATAGATCTAATTAAAAGAGATAAGGAAGGAAACTACTTCTTGCTAAAAGGTACTATAGACAATTAAGTGATATCATTACTAAACACATATGCATCAAGTGGTATAGCATAGAAATTCTTGGAAGAAAAATTAAAAGACTTACAGGAAGAAATAGAAGACAAAACTATACAAGTGGTGGACCTCAACTTCCTCTCTCAGTACTAGATAAATCTAGCTACAAAATAAAAAAGAAAGAAGTTAAGGAGGTGAATAAAATTTTAGAAAAGTTAGATATGGTGGAGCTCTGGAGAAAATTAAATGGGGAGAGAAAGGAATATATCTTTTACTTGGTGGTACATGGCATCCACACAAAAATTGATGTTGTATTAAGGTATAAACACCTCACAAACCAATGCAGAAACACAGAAATATTAAATGCATCCTTTTCAGATCATGATGTAATAAAAATTAAATATAATAAAGGGCCATGAAAGATAGAATAAAAATTAATTGTAAATTAAATAATCTAATCCTAAAGAATGAGTGGGTCAAACAACAAATCATAGAAACAAACAACAATTTCATCCAAGAGAATAACAATAATAAGACAACATATCAAAACATATGGGATGCAGCAAAAGCAGTTCTTACAGGAAATTTTATATCTCTCAATAGCTACATGAATAAAATAGAGAAAGAGGAGAGGAATGAATTGGGCGTTGGAACTAAAAAAGATAGAAAAAGAACAAATTAAAAATCTCCAATTAAATACCAAATTTGAAATTCTAAAAACCAAAGGAGAGATTAGCAAAATTAAAATTAAAAAAAATTATTGAACTAATAAATACAACAAAGAGCTGGTTTTATGGGAAAACAAATAGATAAACCTTTGGTTAATTTGATTTTAAAAAAGAAAGAAGAAAACCAAATTACCAGTATCAAAAATGAAAAGGGTGAATTTACTACCAATAAAGAGAAAAATTAAAACAATACTTAGAAGCTATTTTGACCAATTGTATGTCAATAAATCTGACAATCTTAGTGAAATGGATCACTATTTACAAAAAATATAAATTGCTCAGATTAACAGAAGAGGAAATAAAATACTAAAATAACCCATTCAACTTTAATGGCTTCTTTATGGTTTCTCTTTCACATTTGCCTTTTCATGCTTCTTCAGATTCTTGTATTTGAAAGTCAAATTTTCTATTCAGTTCTGGTCTTTTCAGCAGGAATGCTTGGAAGTGCTCTATTTCATTGAAATTCCATTTTTTTCCCTAAAGTATTATACTCAGCTTTGCTGAGTGTGATTCTTGGTTTTGATCCCAGCTCCTTTGACCTCTGGAATGTCATATTCCAAGCCCTTTGATACCTTAGTGTAGATGCTGCTAAATTCTTTGTTACCCTAATTATGTGTCCACCATACTTGAATTGTTTCTTTCTGGCTACTTGTAATTTTTTCTCCTTGACCTGGGAACTCTGAAATTTGGCTACAGTATTCCTAGCAACTTTCCTTTTGGGATCTCTTTCAGGAGGTGATTGGTGTATTCTTTTCATGTCTATTTAACATCTGGTTCTAGAATATCAGGTCAGTTTTCCTTGAAAATTTCTTGAAAGATGATGTCTAGGCTCTATTTTTATCAAGGTCTTAAGGTAGATCAATAATTTTAAAATTGTCTCTCCCAAATCTATTTTCCAGGTCATTGTTTTTCCAATGAGATATTTGACATCGTCTTCCATTTTTTCATCCTTTTTGTTTTATTTTATAATTTCTTATAAAGTAATTAGTTTCTATTTGCTCTATTCTAATTGTTAAGGAATTATTTACTTCAATGAGCTTTTGCACCACCTTTTTTCCATTTGACCAATTCTGTTTTTGAAGGCATTCTTTTCTTGATTAGCTTTTTGGGCCTCTTTTGCCATTTGAGTTAGTCTATTTTTAAAGATGATATTTTCTTCAGTATATTTTTTAATCTCCATTAGCAAGATATTGACTCATTTGTCATTATTTCTTGTATTGCTCTCATTTCTCTTCCCAATTTTTCCTCTGCTTCTCTCACTTGATTTTCAAAATCCTTTTTGAGTTCTTAGATGACCTGAGACCATTTCATACTTTTTCTTGGAGCTTTGGATGTAGGAGTCTTCATCTTGTTGTCTTCCTCAAGTTGTATGCTTTGATCTTCCTCATTGTAAGCAAATACCTTTTCATCAAGAAAGTAACTTTCTATAGTCTTATTCTCCCCACTTTTGGTCATTTTCAAGCCAATTACTTGACTTTTGATATCCTTATTAAGTGGAGGGTGCACTACCCCAAGTTTCAGGGGTTTTGTTCAGCTGTTTTTAGAAATCTTCCAGGAACCTGTAAATTCTCAGCTCCTCCAAAGGGGTATGATCAAACAGGAGAAGTTCACTCCTTTCCTGGCCCATACTCTGGTCTGTGAGCAACCACAAACACTCTTTTCTGTCCTAGAAGTGTGACTAGGATTCCCTCTCCACAGCCACCATCAGGTTTGTCATACCCGTGTTCCACCTCATTCCAGGATCCCTACCTAGGACTGCAATCCAGATCAGCCACTTGATTCCCCTACTGTCTGTAAGTTGAGAGATCCAGAATTAGCTGTTACTGAAGCAGTGACTGCCACTGCCCTGTGGTTGTGACTGGGATTGTGTCTGGACCACACTCCTCTCTCACCTAGGTGAGAGAGCTTTCCCACTAACCTTTGAAGCTGTCTTTGAAGTGTTTGTGGGTTGAGAAGTATAGAAACCACTACAGATGCCAGTGATTCAGTGTCCTGGGGCCTGCTCCTGTCCCATCTGTGGTGGCATGGCCCACATTGGACTACACTCCATTTTGAGCCCAGTGCAAAAGGCCTTTCCCATCAGCCTTCCAGATTGTCTTGGACTGGAAATTTGTTTCATTTTGTCATTGTGTCTTCTGCTGCTCTAGACTTTGTTTAGAGTAATTTTTTTACAGGTATTTTGAGGGGTTAGTGGGAAGAGCTCAGACAGATCTCTGCTTTGACTCCACCATTTTGGCTCTGCCCCCTCCCCCAAAAAATACCACTTTTCACCCACACCAAGTCAGATCGAAATATTTTGAAAACACATCAGTTGCTTATGGATAGGCCAAGCTAACATAATAAAAATGACTATTCTGCCACATTAATTTACTTATTCAATGCCATACCAATCAAACTACCACAAGAATTATTTTTTAGAGCTATATAAAATAATAACAAAATTCATCTGGATGAACAAAAGGTCCAGAACATCAAAGGAATTAATGAAAAGAAATGCAAGAGAAGGTGTTCTAGTCATATTATAAAGCAGCAATCATCAAAACTACTTGATACTCACTAAGAAATAGAGAAGTGAATCAGTGGAATAGGTTAGATACAAGACACAGTAGTCAATGACTGTAGTAAGCTACTGTGTGATAAATCCAAGACTCCAGCCTCTGGGATAAGAACTTGCTTTTTAACAGAAACTGATGGGAAAACTGGAAAACAGTGTGGCAGAAATTAGTCATAGACTAACATCTTATATTGTGTACCAATTAAGTCAAAATGGGTACACAATTTGGGTATAAAATCTGATACTGTAAACAAATTAGGGGAGGAAGGAATTCTGTCAGATTTATGGAGAATGAAGGAATTCATAACCAAACAAGAGATAGAGAACATGTTGAAATGCAAAATGGATAATATTGATTACATTATATTGAAAAGTTTTTGCACAAAGCCAATTCAACCAAGATTAGGAGGAAAGTAGAAAACTGGGAAAGAATATTTATAACTAGTGTCTCTGATAAAGGCCTCATTTCTAAAATATAGAGAGAACAGAATCAAATGTGTAAGAATTCAATATAAAGATTGATACCATGAATAAACTGGAGAAGCAAGGAATAGTGTATTTATCAGATTTATGGAGAGGAGAAGAATTTTTTTCTAAAGAAACGATAGAATGCATTTTGAAATGCAAGATGGATAATTTTGATTACATCAA
>JAQQSK010014044.1:0-11268 GCA_028658325.1 Potorous gilbertii | reverse complement strand
AGTAATCCAGCTTTGCAACATCCCAACCTACACTCCACCACATACAAGTACATACTTTTAATCTTAACTCAGGGCATTAGGTGGTGGTAGTGGTTATAAATAAAGGTGACTGGTACTTTATATAAGCCTGTTCATCTGGTAAATCCCTCCAGAGGATACACTTGATAATGATTTTTACCTAATCCATATTCAAATATAGGTAAATAATTGGGGAGCACCCAATATGATTTGCAAAAGCAGTATTGTTCTTGTGCCAACCCAGTAGTCTATAGAACTTGCCTATGGTTTAATCTTACTGACCCCATTCTCAGTATCAGACTAGGACATACATAATCACAGTTTCTGCCCTTCAGTAACCTTTAGTATAAAATGACTGAAGAACTTTTCCTTAAGTTAATATATCAATACTAGACAAAAATACAAATTTAAGATTTTTAACATTTCTGTTTTTTCTGAAGATTTTTTCTAAGCTTTTTAATCTGGCTTTAAAATTAGATCAGTAGTGGCTATCCAGTGGTTATGTGTCTTTCTCCTCCTTTGACATGGACAGATTTCCCTGTATTTGAGGGATTTGAAGGAGATCTTTTAAATGCTAAGGGGGACTACTTCAGGCATATGTGAGTAAATAAATTCCTAATACAAGTGTTTTAGTCTGTATTTTAGAGACTAAGACTAACAACTGCTTCTTACTAGACATTTTAGTCAAGTTTTAAGAATGATATCTGCTTATGGGCTTTAAGATTTACAGAATAAACAGTAACTTCTTAAAATGACCCCATGAGGAAACTGAGGTTCTTGGAGGTTTAGTGACTTGAGCATTCTTTCCACTATAATTTCCTGCTGTCAGCATGTTGTTGTTCTGATGTAAGGGTGTGGACTGATCCACAAATGATATCGCAGGATTCCTGACTCAGAATGATACTTGAGAGGTCATTTAATATAACATATCTGAAAAGGAGTTGTCTCTTTAACATCCTTGACAACTGATCGTCCTACTCCCATGTGCAGACCTCTATAGATGGAGACCCCCCTGCCTGAGGCAGCTCATTCCTCTTTTGGACAATTCTACCATCAGGTATGTTTTCCTTAAATTGAGCATCAATCAACCTCTACATCTTCAATCTTCTGTTTCTATCTGTCTTATGGGACCAAAAAGACCACATATTCCACATGTCTTTCAAATTCTTGGAAACTAATCTTATATCCTCCACTAAGTTTTCTTTTGTCCAAGGTAAATACTTCTGTTTTCTTTACACTGTCCTCAAGTAGCATGGTTTTCTAGCCTCTTGTCATGCTGGTCTCCTCCCTCCAGGCACACTCCCGTCTGTCAATCTCTTACCTAAAATAGTGTCAACCAAAACTGAGGTCTGTACAGTGGAATCATCAGTGTCATATCCTTTACTTTGGATACTATACTTCTATTAACTCTAAGATTGTGTTCAGCTTTTTGAGTGCCTTGGCACAATGTTACCTCACTCTGCATCCCATCCATAACTATTTTGCACAAATATTGTCCAACCACACCTCCCCTTAAACTATGTAGTTTTTTAAAATCAAAGTTTAAATAATTTACATTTGTTACATATGTGTGTGTGTGTGTGTGTGTGTCTGTGTGTGTGTGTGTGTGTGTATGTGTGTGTGTGTTCTATTAAACTTCATCTTAATAGATCCAGTCCATTATTCTACCCAGCTGAAATGTCTGCTTGTTAACTGTCATCCAAGCATTTGCTATTCATTCTTTAAGAAGTTTTCACTAGATTAGGTCTGAGGTTAAATCAGTCACATTACTTGGAAATATTAACCCATATTGTTAATGACTGTCAATTTTTCTTTTTTCCTTTTTCTTTCCTTCCTTTTTTTTTTTTTTTTTTTTGGCTTTCTACATTTACAGTGATGAGATTGACCAAGCCTACATTGTTCACCAATATTCCGGTAACATGTGAAGATAGAGACTTACCAGGTATGCCGCAGGATATTTTTGCATGTTACTCTATCCTGTTTGTACATAAAGAAACTGGCATTTATGGTTTTTGTCCTTGAATCCTCGCCGAAACATTACAAACTCAGGTTCTGTGTTAACTGCCTAGATACCTCAGCTGCTGACTCATCATCAACAGTTCCTAGTGCTAACTTGAAAGTGACTTAAATTTTAGTTTAAGTGTATATGTATGTACATTTTATGATAGTTAAATAATAAAACTTTTATTTCTCCTCAAATATTCCAAATTTAAGACTTTTCATGAATTTAAACAAGAGCTTTCCTTTTTTTGGCACTATTGGATTTACTATACTAGGTCATAAATATATGATCCTCTGCATTAGAAATGCCTTTATTTAGAAAAATGTCCAGCTTCTAAGTACAGAGCTTTTTAAAAAAATGAATTGATGATTTCAAAAAGTAGGATATTGTAAATATAGATTGTAGAAGGAAATTATAATTTAATTTCTTCTAATCCTGTAATGATCTTTGCTTCCAGTTCATTTTGACAAATTTGAGACAATCCAGAATTACATTTATAACCAATCTTATTTTTTAAATGCCAACTTCTAAAAGTCTGTAGTTGTAAATGTTAGTGTCAAAACAGGAAATGAATTGATCTCATGCTCATAAATAAATAGAGCTCAAGGTAGTGGTTGCATAGAACATGAATCTTAAATCTGAATGTGATTTTATTGTATTTTCAGTAGAAAAGAGTGACATTTTTTAATTTTAATAATAGCATATCAAAGCTGAATCCTTTAGAGATCAGCTAATTTAAGCCCATTATTTTGAAGATAAGGAAATTGAGGTCTGAAATGTATATGACTTATCCATTGTCACATATGGAAAGTAATTTCTTCTAGAGAGTATTCAGTATTCCTCTTATGAGTAATATTCAAAGGTATAAAAAACACATTTATAAATTTCCTATGAGAGATAATCTTGTCTTAGTCACATCTGTGAATTAAGTTTTACATATAGCAGGTATTAGAAATATGTTTAATATTGCTACAGGAGATCTCTTTAATCAACTCATGAAAGATGATCCTTCTACTGTAAATGGTGCAGAAACTTTGATGCTTGGAGAAATGTTGACCTTGCCTCAGAACTTTGGGTAAGAGCTAAATTTACAGATAAAGTATATAGAGATCCCTAGTTTGTGAGCTTTACCAGCTATTCTACTCTTGCTTCCCTGCTCTAATAAGTACTACTGACCTAGCATCTTTTAGGACTGACTTGTTTATCAGCAGATTCTACCCCAAAAATCACTAGGATACATTCACCAGTACCTACCTGTAATTTAGGACCCAGAATAGATAACCATGTGGAAAACTCTCCTCTGTAAGCCCTGTGGCACTATGGAATCTAAAAGTAATAATTATTAAGGTAGTTAAACATGGTCTTAGTCCAAAAGGAACTCACATTCATAGGCAGGATTTATACATTAAAATAAACAAATAGCATTATAAATGTGGTATATATCATATGCCAAAGAAAGGATAAAGTGCTATGGGAAGGTCAGAACACATTAAAAAATACTTTGCAGCATTAGTTTAGATTTATAGACTGTGATCATGAGATACATGGATACCTGGAAATACAGTTTTTTAAAAAATGTCATTTCATTTGTTGTAGATAGTCCTTACCCTGAGATAGAGTACAATACCTCAGTAACTTAGTGAAACCATGATCTCCCTATCCCTTCAGGGGACCAGACATTAAAGATGAGCCTCACTAAACTTAGGTAGCCCAGCTCTGAGACAGCAAACATACAGTGTAGCCCTGACACTATATCAGAGCCTTTACTGCTTCGTAGAACCTGCTAAAGATTTATTGTGCTCAAATTGCTTTCCAGAATCCAGAGTCACAGCCACACCATCACCATTGCCCTTTGGACATCACAGACTCGATGTCGTATAGGCATCTTAAACTCAACATGTCCGAAACAGCTTATTATCTTTTCCCCAAAACCTTCCCTTCTTCCTAATTTTCCTGTTACTGTAAAAGTCACTGTCATTCACTTAGGCTTACAAAGTCTTCATCTCTTCGTACCCACATTCATCCCACATATCCAGATTTTGTTTTGTTTTATTTTGTCAAATCTGGTCATTTCTACCTTTAGTTCCTTCATATATATTTCCTTCTCTCCACTTAGACAGCTGTCACTGTAGACTAGACTCACCATTATGTCATATCATGTCTTGTCTAGACTATTTCAGTAGTCTTCTAATTAGTTTCCCTACCTAATTGGCCTTCTTTATTCCCTCTCCTTTCCAATCCTTCCTTCACTCAACTGCTAAAATAATTCTCCTAAAGTGCAGGTCTGACCATGTCACCTCCTTCTCAGTAAATTCCAATGGCTTCCTTTTGCTTCTAATGTAAAGTCCAGTGTTTGATTTTTAAAGCTCTCTTCAATCTAACTAGCTCTTTTCTACCTTTCTAGTCTTAAGCAACAAGTCATGTCAACTAGCATTTATTAAGCACCTACTATCTATCTGCCAGCACTGTGCTAAGCAGTGAGTATACAAAAAAAAGAGGAAGAACAGCTCCTGCTCTAAACGAGCTCAGTTTCTAATAGTAGAAGCAGCATGTACAAAACTATATACAAATGGAGATAATCTCAGGGAAAGCACCAGCATTAAAGAGGAGTAGGAAAGATCTCCTAAGGAGGGTGGGTTTTTACAGAGACCTGAAGCCAGGAGGCTGAAAGGAGGAGGCGTGGGGATAGCCAGCGAAAATGCCTGGAGTCAGGATCTCAGATGTCATAAGCAAAGAACAGCAAAGAGGCCATATCTCTGAATCGACACTAAGGTAGGAAGAGAACAGGTTTTGAAGGACTTTAAGAGTTAAACAGGGTTTTATTTTTGATCATGAAGATAATAGCCACTAGAGCAGACTGATAAGGGAAGTGACGTGATTAGACTTGGCCTTTAGGAAGATCAGTTTGGCAACCACGTGGATGGACTGGAGTGGGGAGAGACTTACGGCAAGGACACTAGCCAGTCATCTCTTGCAGCAGTCTAGGCAGGAAATAACGAAAGTCTATACCAAGCTCATGGCCTTTACTAGAGGAGAGAAGTGGGAGACATATAGGAGAAATGTTGTGAAGATAAGATTTGAGGGGTAAAAGAGTGTGAGGAATTAAGGATAAAACCAAGGCTGCAAAGCTGGCTGACTGAGGGTCATGGTACCCTCGATAAGAGTAGGCAAGTTAGAAAGAGGGTAGGGTTCCAGCAGAAAGATAAGTTGAATTTTGGACGTGTTTAGTTTAAGCTGTCTGTGACACTGTCCGATGGACAGTTGTAGATTTGTGGTCAGAAAAGAAGTTAGAGCTTGGCAAAACGATCTGAGAATCGTCATTGTAGAGATGATCATTGAATCCTTGGGAGCTGATGAGCTCACCAAGCTAAAACAGTGTAGAGGGAGAAGATATCCACAATTAGTGGGTGTTACCTGGATGAAGATCCAGCAGAAGAGACTGAAAGGGAGCAGTTAGGCAGGTGGATGGAACAGCAGGAGAAAGTAATCATGAAAACCTAGAGAGAAGAGAGTATGAAGGAAAAGAGGTAAATTGGTATTGTCAGTGGGTGCAGAGAGGTCAAGGAGAATGAGGATTGAGAAAGGCCTTTGTATTATTTAACTTTGGAGAAGACAGCTGAGACAAGCTCAAACCAAATGGGCTTTTAGATTTTTAGGGTGAAGATTTCACTTTAATAATCAGGGCTTAATTTATTGTTTTGTTGGTTGTCTAGACTTAAGAAAATGTTAATAATGTGACTTAAACTTAAAAATGTGTCATAGCTCATTTTTTCTCTGAGATTTGGTTGTTAAACAATTTACCAGCATATCATTGCTTTAGAGAGAGCAGTTTCAGTTGAATAATGAGCTAAGAAGCCAGGCTATAAAAACTTAAGGGCATGAGAAGAAAGGAGTTGGAGGAGAATGAATGAAAAACTCTTAGCAAATGGTCTCAATTTTTTCAGTGAAATATGAGCCAGGGTTCTCATTTGAGAGGGAGAGGGAAAGGGAGCCATGGGAGCTTCAAGGAGGGATGGAAAGGTTTAGAAAGTATGTGTTGGGTGGATTAGTGAGATGTAAAAGGATCACCTTACAGCAGTGAGGGCCCACTTGAGGTTATGGGACATAAATTTGTTATGGATCCTGTCAGCATAGTTTCATGATTTTCTTCAGCTTTATTTAGCAGCACTTGAGTAGGAGTGAAGGCAGAAATGGCTAGAGTAATCCAAGGCTGAAGCCTGGTGGGACAAGCTCTTTGATAACATGAGGGGCAATGGACTTGAGAGGACAGCTTAAAGTTGAACTGGTTCATTCAGGTTAAGATAGGGAAGGGAAGAGAGTGTAGCCAGCACAGGCAGGGGAAATGACCTGGGAAAGAATTGAAGGCATGAAGGTCATGGTGAGCACAAAGAGCAGGAGCGTCTCCTCCTAGGTTTCAGAGTTCATGAAGAGGGGCTTGCGCTTTACCTCTCTTTACATATCCTATTATCTGGCCACACTGAGCTGCTTGATGTTCCTTACAGAAGACATGATCTCCCACCTCTGGGCATTTGCATTGACTAACTCCTGTACTTGGAATGTTGCCTCTCTTCACCTCCAAATCCTGGCTTCCCTGCCTTTCTTCAAGACTCAGCTTATATCCCACCTTTTGAAGGGAGCCTTTATAGGGCCCTAATACTGCTACTCCCTTCCCTCTAAGACTTGTTTCCATTTACATTGTAGATATCTTGTATGTTCATAATTATTTACATGTTGTCCCTACCATTAAAATGTAAACTTCTGGGGAGGAGGAACCAGGATTTTGTCCCTAGAACTTAGCACAGTACCTGATACATGGTAAGTGCTTAAAAGATATTTATTGACTGATTTTATGATGACATAGTTTAAATCTGTGGTGAAGTCTCAGGATAGGATTATTAGTGGAAGGCTTAAATTTATATTCATGTAAAAAAAAAGCTTATAAAGAACAAAGCCAGTTTTATTTTTATTGGACAAAACTTTACTCACAAATTAAGTCAAGAAAAGTAAAAATGCACATCATACCCTGAAGATCGGTAACTTAAATAATTTCAGAAACAGAAGACTTCACTTCTCTGGTAAGTCGTAGTGGCTTAAGTCGCAGGATGGCTGGCAGGGGTCTGATTTGTTACTGACACTGTGGCTAGAGAGAAAGGTAACTGTATATCAGCAAAGGATTTCATAGATGAACTCTGTTTTAAATGGCAGTGTTGTTTGTGGCCTGCATCCCTCAGTGAAGGTTTGGCAGTTCCTCATGGTGATATATATACCTGTAGTTTGGTAGAAACAGTTTACTTCCTAAATGATGATTTTCTTTTGGACAGAAACATATTTTTGGGAGAAACCTTTTCCAGTTATATCAGTGTTCACAATGATAGCAACCAGATTGTAAAGGACATATTGGTAAAGGTAAGTAGCATTTTGATTCTGAATGCTTTTGAGTAAAAGTTGATTTTCCTGTCTTTTCACCTGTTTCCTTTGTTAATAAGTATACTTTAGAAATCTCAGTATAATACCAGTCCTAAAAAAAAGTTAGGGATTGATTTGTGGAGGCAGCTTCTAGAGAACGCTATGCCACAGTAGAAGATAAGCTGAACTGGGGACTGGGAGTCCTGAGTTTGAGCCCCAACTCTACCTCCAACTAGCCATGTAACCTTGGCAAGTAGCTAGTCTCAATTTTTTCTCTGAATGGTGAGGAAGTTGGACAAGGTGATCTGTAAGGTTTTTTGGTAGTTCTGGAAATCTAGGTATTTAGAAGTTGGACTTAGTCTGCACTTTAAAGGAAGGATTGGACTTGGGTAAATGGATGAGAAGAAAGAGGGCATTCCAGAAAAGTTGTAACAATCCCTTTGATGCCTTGAGTTCTCCCTCCCATCCCAGAATCCCTTTCCTCTTCTTTTGACTGAGGATTGGTCTTCAGAAAGTAGTAGCCCAGAGAGGAATTTAGGGACTGACTCCAATTAATGATCTCTAAACCAGCTTTCATTCCAGACCTACAGCTCACCACAAGCATCCTTGAATCCTTATTAGAACAAAAATACAAACCAAGGAACCTCATCTTCCTACATACACAGAAGAAAAATAATGAAGGTCATAGAATGTTAGAGGTAGAAGCAGTCGTTGAGATCAAATAGTCCAGTTCCTTCATTTTACAGATGAAGAAACTGTGGTCTGAAAATCGTGACCCATCCAAAGCCACACAGCTTGTAGAGCTAGATCTCCTGTCCAGTCTAACGTTCATGCTGCAGTTTGCAGGTGTCCTACCCCAGGTAGGACATACCTTTTGGGTCTGCTGCCACAGCCCCAAAACAGGACACATAAAATTTAACCAGTTTAACCAAGTTGCCAGATACTAGGCTAGACACCACATATATAATGAGCGGAACAATCCTTAATGGCAATCCTCAAAGGCTGCCAAGTAACTAGGTAGAAAGGTAGGGGCAGAGTATAGTTCTTGTAATGATCTATTCATTTAAGGTCCCCAGAGTTCTGAAATAACCTGTAGTATATTAACAAGGGACTAGTTTAAATACTTACTAGGTAGGGCTCTGAGGAGCATGTACCACACCATGATCTGACTAGGCAGTGCTTCCAACCATGCCTCAGTAACCCCTAGAAAGATTAGATGCAAAGAGTGTATGGCAGCATTTGGGGGAGAGGGATGTGAGCAGGCTGCCACTGATGCAGTTATGGGATATAGCATGTTGGAGAACCTAGGAAAGAACAGCTCAGGTATGGCTGGGTTTGAAATTTGTTAAGTTCCAGCCTCCTTCCCCCCAACTTCTTAACGGAAGTCAGAAAATCACAATGGAGAATAAGTTTATGTTTGGGAGAGGGAAGGAGGGAGGAAGATGATGATGAAAAATCATAGATGAAAAATTCCTTTTAGTAAAGAGAGGTGGTCATTATCTTGAAAATTAAAGAAGGGAGAGCCTTTGGACATGCTTCTGGGTGTCAGACCTAGGGTCACAAAGGAAGGAACCTTTAAAATTCTAGGGAAGGATCTTTTGCTTTACCTATCCCTTCTTTAATTCACAAACAAAGGGAGAGGGAGGAGAGGGAAGGGCAAGTGAGATGGATGGTTAGGTTGGTTTGTAGATTAATGATAGATGATAGGTCATCTGGTAAAGAGAGACAGATGCTTGTTTTTATACTGGATATTATTTAATAAGATATTACTAATTCATATCTACAATGAAAATCAATATTCATTATAAGACCCTGCAAGATCATGAAGTAGTTCCAGAATCTTCAAAGAAAAACTAAGTGATATTCATAATGTTATGATGTTAATTGTATTTTAATTCTTTTAAAATGAATAAATCACGTTAGATGCAAGAGGTCATTTGTTTTCTTGAGATGGACACATGAAAACAAATGAAGAGACAGGATATAGCAGGACTTCATTCTGTAGGCATGGAAGAACCAAAAGCTACTGGCAAAGAGGGTAATGTGTAATGTGTACAAAGTAATGTTTTAAGAAAAGTCATTTTGTCAGCAGTTGTGTTTGGAGCATGAAGAGATCAGCAAGGAAATAATGAGACTATCTCAGGAGTGAGGTAACAGACTCACAGATTTAAAACATTTCAAAGTGACTTATTATCTGCTATCTCATAGTACAGGAAAAATGGAAGAATAGATCAGTGGAGTAGAATGAATATACCAGACATTCCATCAAATGTATACAAAAGGTCAGCATTTCATAAATCCTTAGAAAATAATAACTGAAGAAAGGATTCATTATTTAATTGGAAAAGTTGGTTGGGTTTGAATCCATATCTTATATCATGTACCCTAGTAAATTCTAGCTGGATAAAAGACTGAAACCTTTAAAAACTATGGAAAATATAGAAGAAAATGTAATAAAGTATCTCATTTGTGGAGGGCAAATGAACTTTGAAATCAATACTTGAAGGAAATTAGTAGGGGCAAGATCGATGTGCTTGACTACATTAAAAAATTTCTGTACAAGAACAAAAATAAAATTTGAAAAAATATTTACACCAAGTATAACAGTGAAAACTGGATGATTAAACTATATACAAATCTGTTAAAAAGTTACAATGGTAACTTATATTTCATAGTTGATAAGGCAATCTAGCAATATCCTGTAAAAATTTTCCACACACACCCCCCCCCCAAAAAAAATCCTTTGACCAAGTAATTCAGTTGTTGGGAATATAAAGTGTTATCAAGAACAAAAGAGCTATTTGTGCAAAAATTTTCATAGCAGCATTATATGAAATTGTGAGAAAAAATTTTACCAGTCACAACCTAAGTACCCAACAATAGGGGAATTATTAAATGGCGCCACATTAATATAGTGAATTATTGTAATACAATTAAGATTGAGTAATGAGAACTGCAAAAAAAATATGGAAATTTTTTATGAAATAATTCAGAGCAAAAAAAAGCAGACCCAGAAGAAAAGCACCTACTAATTAAAACCAATTGAGAATAAATGAACTCTGATGGAGACTTAGAGGGAGAAATTTAAAACATGTAGATACTTTGTCTTGAAATTGATTAATTTGAAGTTAATAAGTACTTAGTAAGTTTGTTGGTTTTGATGTTTAACATTACATTTCTAAAACATTTAATTTTTTTTTTAAACTAGCACTACTTTTTATTAAATAAGATGTGTACGTACAGCATTATACAAACCCGAGAGTGCTATGTAAATATCAGCTATTATTATTTTTGAAAATTCTCATTATATCCAAAGGACACAATAGTAATGAAGTATAAATAAATCACAAACATAAAATCAGGATTTCCTTCAGTACAGATTTGTTTACTTTAAAGTATA
The DNA here is from genome assembly GCA_028658325.1 of Potorous gilbertii. Lineage (NCBI taxonomy): Eukaryota > Metazoa > Chordata > Mammalia > Diprotodontia > Potoroidae > Potorous > Potorous gilbertii. Next base: position 442 of record JAQQSK010014044.1, on the reverse strand, counting down.
GTTAGACTACATGTATAGCCTCACAATCATTTCCTTTACTTTTTTTTTTTCCCATTTCCCTCCATAATATAATACCTCTGCTTCAACCCAGTTGACTTACTTCCCATTTCCCAAAACACACTATGTCCCATCCTTTATTTTTGGTTGTTCTGCCCACCTCCTTCCACCCATCCACATCATACTCAGTCTTCAAGAGAAAAATTGAAAGCTTTCCCTCACCATTTTTGCCAGAATTTCCCCTTTCTCTCTTTTCTGAAGTCATCTGGCACCTTTGCCTGTGATTCATTTGGTAACTACTGACCTAAGACCTCTCTTGGATTCCTTTCTTCATCTAATATTTACATCTTTTGTTCAACATTTTTATGTGTTCAAGCCTTACCCACTTGCACTTAGATTGTCATCTCTGCTGCTTGACTCTGTTCCATACCATAATTCCAAAAAA
>JAQQSK010014043.1:0-11268 GCA_028658325.1 Potorous gilbertii | reverse complement strand
CAAATTAACGATAAAGGATACATGAAGGAAAATGCTATCTGCATCCAGAGAAAGAACTGATAAGTGGAAGTATGTATAGAATAATTATATATATATTTATATATGTGTGTATGTATGCATGTATAAAAGAGAAAAAACTTACCTGATAATTTTGTTGTAAATTTGAAGAGAATATTAAGTTGTACATAGTAGATTTGAAGTTTCATGTAAAATCATTTTTTATTATATTTTATTATGGAAATGCTTATTTTATTCCATAAATTAAAAATATTTTTAAAAGAAAGTTAACAAAAAAGAAATGATAACTGAAATCATGTCAGCCAATGAGGTCACCGAGTGAAATAGTACAGAAGGAAAAGAGAGGAAGGACCAGGATAGGGCCCTGGGGAACACCCACAGTCAGGAAGTGGATGATGATCGAGCAAAGTAGGTAGAGAAGGAGGGGTCAAACAGGTAGGAGGAGAACCTGGAAGGAGAAGTACTGCAGAAACCTAGAATGTATCAAGGAGTGAAGGACTGGCTATATCAAAGGTTGCAAAGAATATCCGGAAATATGATGATTGAGAAGAGATCATTAGATGTAGCAATTAAGAGATCATTAATAACTTTGGAGAGAGCAATTTCAGTTAAATGATGAAAATGGAATTCAAACTGTAAAGAATAAAGAAGATAAATTATAGCTATCATTTATGCAAGTGCTGATTCTATGCCAGCACTTTACCAATATCTTATTTGATCCTCACAAGAATCCTGGAAGATAGGTGAGAAAAATGAGTCAAAAATTAAGTAACTTGCCCAATGTCACGCAACTAGTAAGTTTCTGAGATTGTATTTGAATTTGTATATTGAGTCTTCCTGATGCCAGGTCCCAGTGCTCTGTGACACTGTGACACCTAGATGCATATGGAAAGAAAGTGGAGTCATCTAGTACAGCAGGCATTCTTGAGGAGTTTAGCCACAAGGGAAGGAAGACATATAGAATGACAACAGGAGGGAATAGATGGATAAAGTAAAATTTAGGGGAAATGGAGGAAAGATAAGCATGTTTATATGCAGTAAACAAGCAGCCAGGAGGCAAGGGGGGATGGAAAATTAGTAAGAGAGTAGGGATGATAGAGAGGACAATCTGCTGCAGAATACTGTGGAATGGGATCACTTATCCACATAAAGGGGTTTTCTTTGGCAAGGAGGACGTCATTATCCTATGGAATAGGGATGAAGGAAAACAACAAGGAAAGACATTCAAGTGATATTGGAAGAAAAGGAAGCTTTCAGCAAATGCCTCTATTTTTTAGTGAAATATGATGCAAGATTTTCGGCTGAGAAAGCGGGAAGAGGATGAACAGTGGGAGGTTTAAGGAGGAGTGGAAAACATTTGGAAAAGTCTTTGTGGTGGTGTAGTTCATCCTTCATTCTCAAAGAGGACCAATGACATTGAGAGGGTGATATCTTCACTTGCAAGTGAATTGAATTTGAGAGCTCATCAACCTCACTTTCTCCCCCAGAGTCAGAGGAGTCCAGTGCCAAGATACAGGTTGAGAAGATGAGTGTGGCAGTGAATCATTAGGGAGGTGTAATAGGATTATCTTACTGTAGTAAGGGTCCAGTTGATGTTATGTAACATAAACACTATGATGGGTCAAGTCAACGTGGTTTTCCAATTTTCTCCAGTCTCATTCAGTAGCACATAAGTATAAGCAAAGGCAAGGGGATGGTGGGAATTATCCAAAGACGGAATTTAGATGAGCAAGGTCTTTGATAGGATGAAGAGACTGGAGAGGAGAGAACCATTTATAGTTGAGATGATTCACCAAGGGATCAGGATAGGGAAGTGAGGAGAGCATAACCAGTGCAGAGGCAATGACGGCCTAGGAAAAAAGAAAGGAGTCAAGTGATTATAGATAACAATGAGGAAGACAAACAAGGTTTGAAGTTACAAAGCAGAGGACGATGTAGAATGAAAATAGATTATCACCAATCTGCGTGATCCTCCATTAGACCATAAGCTCCTTGAGGGTGTGGGAGTGTAGACTCTGCCCATCCACAAGTGCTCAAAGCACATGGAATGGAAAGGTCAGAGTCTGAGACTTTGCCCACCCAGGAACACCAAAAGCTATTGCAGTTTCATGATGTGTTGTGGTGGGACCATCTCAAAGAATTCAGTCAGACCACCTCTAATTCAGAATAGGCATTTATTGAGATTGATGCCTCCCATAAAGCAGGCTAAGTTCCAAGAGGAACCAGCAACTCCAGAGAAAGCAAGATGGATTTTTACAGGATAAAGATGCAATTACATGATAGATATTATGATTATTAAAAAGGCATGAGGGGTTTGTTAAGGGATTAACTAATAGGGAAGGGGTCCCAGTCACAGTGGAACTGTGCATGCAATTACCCACAACGCATGCAGAAAAACCGATTTGGGCAAGTATGTATGTATGGCGATGATATTATTATAAGTCTTTCTATATCATAAGTTCACTCTAGGTCAGTTCTTTACTACTACTACACAGGTGTGTACTTGAGAAAAGTCCCTTCTATTGTTTTAGGGTCCACATCCTGGTCAGACATCCTGGTGCTGCTGCTTTCTGATGGGTTGAGTATTGTATCTGAGATTAGATGGATGTAGTTATGGTTGAATACATGAACATACCCTATCTTTCTGCAGGAAATATGAGGAATGGGTCTGGGGGCAGAAATCACAGGCTAGGTAGCTTTAGAGTAGAAGGTTGGGGTCACTGGGTCGAAGAGGATGGAAATAAGGAGGCAGGAAATGGGGGGTGGAGAATGAGGTATGAACTATGGCAATCAGGGGTTCAGAATCACTGGAACGGGGTGGGTATGATGAGATAGAAGCATGTTAATTTTTGAGAAATGACTTTATTACTGTTCACGAGGTTTTGGTCTCAACGGGAGTTGTCAGGCAGGGCACCAGCCTGGACCTCAAGTTCACCACATGTTCATCGTGGCTAAAAATGATTACTGTAAACACACGATTGCTAAGTCACGCAAACTGTGTTTCCATTAGTGTAGATGGATTTGTTCCAAATCATTCATATTCTCTTGCCAGGTTCTCCTTGTGAATAGTAGGTTGCAACTTTATGACCAGTGAGTTCAGATAAAGCAGCCTGCCATTGGTCACTTGAATAGTTTGTTTGCTTTTTCTCAGTTCAATGAAAAGAGATTCTATAAATATTTAACTTAGAATCTGGACTCGTTAGGCTAAACTATTCAAGAGCAGGAACCATGTCCTATTTCGTTTTGTATTTTTCCATTGTCTAGTATAGAATATTACATACAGTAGGCATGTAATACATGCTGAATGAATGAATAATGAATTAGCACAAAGCTTGAAAGAACTGGGAAAGTAAAAAGGCCTCAAAGTCATCCTTTAGACCTTCTTCTACTAGGTCAAAAAAAAAAAGGTCATGAAGTTCCTTCAATTTTCACAGTTGCTTCCTGCTACTGTTGCTGCTGCTGATGAGGGTGATGATTTTACATTTTACCCAAACTAGAAAGCCCATCTTATGTATTTTTATTTTGTCATTTGTAAGAAGAAAAAAAAGCCGCACAATTCCTTCTCTCCCCATTCTAGTTGATCTTACTCACCACCATCAAAAAATCTTTAAGTTTGGATCTGAATCAATCACTCTTTTGCTCAAAAAACTGCAGGGACTCCCTTCTGCTGATAAGATAAAACGCATTATTTTGTCTATCGTTGAAAGCTCCCCACAATCTTTTTTTCCTTACCTTTCTAGCCAAATTTCACACTACTCTATCTGCTCCATGAACTCTATGTTCAGGCCAAACTGGTCAAAAAGATTACCAGCTGTTCCCTGAACTAGGTATGGTCATCCCCTCCATCCATAATTCACTTTGGGAATCCTCCCATGATTGAAACACATTTTTTCTTCACCTTCACCTACTGACAATCTTCTTTCAAGGTCTAACTCAGGTGACGCCTCTCCAAGAAGTCTTCTCTGATCCCCTAAAATAAAAGTACCTTCTTCTTCAAAATTTCTTTAGAGTATTCTATCTGGAACTTTCCTTTATCCCCAACACATTCTACCTTATATCATTGCTATTTATATGCATGACATGTTCCCTATTAAATTATAGATTCTTAGAGTGCCGAGACTGTCTCATTTTTCAACTATGTGTCCCCAGCACCTGTGAGAAGGCATCGTGTGTGAGTTATATCTATAAACTGTGGTGTGTGTGTATGTGCGTGTGTGTGTGTGTATAGTATGTGTGTAAAGAAGGTGTGTCAATTTTAATTGAATTGAACTCAACAAGGAGGATTGTACAATGGGTCATAAATTACTTCCCCCAACCAAGACCATATAACATCTGTTTTAATAGTTGTGCTCGACAACCAACTAGGAAAATGACAAGATTTTCTAAAATAGTGAAAAAGTGCTAGAGCTTTTCAGGGTATAATTCCAACCTACAAAGGCAGCCCAGGGAATAATGTTTCCTGCTAGGGAAAGCTAGCCATACAAGATGCTTCTTTTAATGACTTTAGGTGGTCCACAATTCCCAGCTTTCTTGCAAAGTTTAACAGTGATAGTGATAGTAATTATAAAGGCAGATAATAACTCTTCAGAATGGTGTGATCTTTGATTCCAGAACATTCTCCTAGCACAAAGGGTCCAGGCACAATTTTGGAATGTCTCCCCTCTTTGTCTTATTTTCCTAACCCAAGTGATCTATGAACCCCAGTTTCTGATTCACCCCCAAGCTCTACTTGAAGAACACAGGCTTACAAGACTCAAAACCTGAATTCTGCTAATAAATTAATGAAAACAAATCTGATTCATTTCTGAATCCACAGAAAGTAAGAATATCCACCAGTGAATCCCCTTCCATTCACATGCCTCTATAACCCAAGTACTGCTTAGAGTAAGGCTTCACCTAGGAGCTGGAAATTTGTTCCTCCCCATTGGGACGTCCTTCTGCATCACCTCTGTCTATGTGGTATGGTTTATTTTCATGCCACTGCTATCAACAAATGCCCCAATTATTCCCTTTCCATCCCTGATCTCCCCCGTTGTGGTTCATGAAATGATCCCAGAAGACACATCTTTTTATTGATGTCCCAGTTAACTGTCCTCCACAATTTTTCCATTCTCTTATGCCTCTAGAAGATGGTGCTTATTCCCTTTCCCAGGGCTCCAACAATTGTCTCTATGGAGGGCATACTCTGGATGTGTTCACATTTCAAAAAGAACCAAGTTGCTTTTCATTTCCAAATCTTGTATTTCACCAGGGATGGATGATGGGAAAAGTATTGCAATAGGTGAATTGATCAATTATCAAAACATTTATTGCATGACTTTCACAGACTAGGCAATGTGCTAAGCAGACACAAAAAAAAGTGAGTCTTTGCCCTCAAAGAGCTTACATTCTAATGGAGAAGATGACATGTATATCTGTATATATATATATATATATATGGGTATCTATACTAATAGATTAGATAAAGAGACAATAGATAGACAGATAGAGAGACAGACATAGCTGATATGGATGTGATATGGATATAGACTATGTCCCAAATGAATACCAAGTAGTTACAGGAAGGAGTGCACTCATTAAAAGCTAGCTGAAAGGACCAGGAAAGTCTTTATGTAGAAAGTGGTGTTTAAACTGAATTTTGAAGAGAAATAAGGATTGTAAAACATAGAGCCGCCCTAGAGTAAGGAGGATCTGAATTCAAATCCAGTCTCAGGAACATACTACCTGTGTGACCCTGGACAAGTCAATTAACCACAATTGCCTTCAAAACAGTAGTAGTAGTAGTAGTAGTAGTAGTAGTAGTAGTAGTTAGCAGTGGTAGTAGTAGTAGTAGAGATAGATAGAACCCAAAATGGACCGATTTCTAGCCTGAGTAGAAGAAACCTATGAAATCAGACTCAGAGGTAAGAAAAGAAGAGATTGGCAAGTAGGAACAGACATGAGCTAACCAGACAAAGAGAATATCTTCCATTTACTTGTCTGCTTTTTCACTCTTTCAGTCAGCTCGAGCAGGAAATGTTAATGAATGAAAATCAGGATCCCATTACCTCTTTGATGAGAGAGTTCTAGGCAAGGTCCTAAAGAGGACAAAGAATCTATGAGTCCCAATTAAGTAAACCAGCTTTAGGGGAATGCCGATCATCTGCAAGGAGCTTTTTGAAGATTATGTCAAGATGACAGACACTACAGAAAGTAAGAATTCAAAAACCAGAGGTTAATCAACTGCGGAAACGCAGACCCACATACTTAATGTCATTATCTCTGAATGAAGATAAACCAGCTAAACAAATTCAGCCTGGGAACTGGGAGAGGATGGCTTCTGGATCTTATCTCTCATTATTCTGAATTCTTTGAAATCTGCTTTCCTTCCTCCCTTTCCCCACAATCTACAGCACACTACATCTCAGACTATACCTGATTTTCTTCTTCTTATCAGTCTCAAATTCTTTGATTGGCAAGCTAGGATCTGGGGTTTTAGAATCCATGTTAAACCCCATTTCTGCTACTGATTTCCTACATAATCTTAGGCAAGTAACTTTGCCTTTTCTGTGCCTCAGATTCCTCTTTGGTAGAATGGAGAATTTGGATTAGATATCCTTCAATCTGTAAATCTATGGTCCTAAGAAAGAGTAGTTGCTTCATCTCCAGATTCCTGTCATTTGTACCTTAGCAACTAGTTTTATTTTTTTCCTTGAGAGTGATAATCAAGTCCAGATATAATTGCTCCCCTTGTCCTTCCCTCTGCAGAGTCTGAGACATATTGCCTTACTTTCTATATGCAGAACACTGAACTAGACTCTGCAGAGCACCATAAGATATAGCAATAGTTCACATTGCCATACGTTGTTCAGTCATTTTCAGTTACATCTGATTCTTCATGACCCCATTTTGGGGGGCTTTTTTGGTAGAGATACTTGACTAGTTTGCCATTTCCTTTTCCAGTTCATTTCACAGATGAGAAAATTGAGGCAATATAAAATTGAGGCAGAGCTAAGTGACTTGCCCAAGGTCACACAGCTAGTATGTGTCTGAGGCAAGATTTGAATTCCAAAGGATGTCTGGCTGATTCTAAGCCCAGTGCCACCCAGCTACCTCTCACATTGCTAGAGCATCTTCAATTATGTACATCTTTTTCCTTGGAGTGGCACTAGAGTCAGGTGCTGCAATGTTATTATCTCTATTACATAGATGGGAAACCTGAGAGTCTAAGAGATAGAGTGATTCATCCAGGATCCTAGGAAAGGTCAGATCCAGGACTCAAGACCAGTTTGCATATCCAAGCAGTGGTTTCTACACTATACTCCCACTATTTTGATAAACCATAGTCTTTGGCCTAATGAGCTTTAGTCTCATAAGAACAGAGACATAAATACAAAACAGTGTGAAATTTTGAGTTTGGGGATCAGGAAGAAAACCAATGGTTAGGCCATTTGGCCAAAGGTGGAAAGGTCAAGGGCAGAATCACAAATGTTTTTCATCAGTGAGTGGATCTTCCTTACCACTCTAATGATAGGCTCAAATCTGAATAGCTAAATAGCTCTTCACAGTAAAAGAAAATTTTGAAAGCATTCTCTCCTTTACTCTTCAGAGTGAGCTGCTTAAAGTAATTTGGTATCAATTTAACCCCATAAATATTTGAGCACTAGACTAAGAGTTTGTAAGAACAGAATTTCTCCTCTGACCCCTACCAGCTGTGATGTGATCTCAGATAAGTCACTTAATGACTCTGTGCCTCAGATAACTGTACAGAACTTGAGTATCCTCTGGATGATGGAGAGAATTCTCACCTTGGGAATTCCTTAAATTGATCAAATCTCACACCCTTCCCTGTATAGTAATTACATATCCCATGTTCTCCCAGACAATCTCAATTTCAAATAAATAAATCTCAGACCATGAATCCTGAATTTTTCTTCTGAAAGTCATAGCTACATATCAAAATCAATTTCAAATAAATAGATAACCTATACATTCTTTCTTAGACTGTGAATCCTGAATTTTGGTTATCCAAATCATAACTACATATCAAAATCTATTTCAAATAAATAAACTATATATTCTTTCTTTATACATGGATCCTGAATTTTGGCTACCCGAATCATAGCTACATATCAAAATGCCAATGAAGAGAAAGGAAGTCTTCCATATGAAACTGAGATTCCAAAAATGACCCAGTGAGTCTACAGCACTGTCCTCACAAAACAAAACAAACCAATAACAAAATATCTAAATAGTAGTTAGCACATGGATTATTATTCTGGGTTTATAGATGAGGAAAAGGAGACCAAGACAGTATTGTGGTGCAATAGGAAAACATCAGCTTTGTAATCAAGGGACTTAAGTTTGAATCCTGGCTCTGTCATTTATGATGCAAGAAATCTTGGGCATATAATAATCTCCCTGGGCTGCTCTTTCTTCTTCTCTGCCAAGGAGAGGGATCCTTCCAGATCTAAATCTACAATCCTTTGATACTGAATGATGCAGTCCCTGTTACACAGGTAGAACTTGGCAAAGATTCACATCCAGTTGCTCTGACTCCAGCCTTGGTGTCCTTCCCCACTATGCCATGATGAACTTCCCACCATCTCTGTTTCTGTAGAAAAAGCAAATTGAAGTAATTCTGTGACCCACTTCCTAGAATTAGAGGCTCAGTCCTTGAACAGGAAATGAAGTTGTTTATGTGCTCCTTGGGAAAACTGATCAATCCCCAGGCACAAATCTCCCACAGGGAGATTAGAGAGTTGAAGGAACCCAGGGAAAGATCAAGAACCTTAGTATCAAGAAGATTTTTGCACAATGTGAAGCAATATTTACTAGGCAACTACCCAAATCAAAGAAAGAGGAGCCAGCATTTCCTTCCTCCTCTTTTCACAGTCATTGTATTCTGAGAGAGAAGGAAGTTGGCCTCTCTCACTGTGAATGGACAGCAGAAGTGTTAACTGTTGATGGTAGCTCATTTCACTAGCCTGGCCCTACTGAACATCAAAGAGACAATCAGTCAATAAACATTAAGCACCTACTATGTGTCAGGCCCTGGAGAACGAGAGAATATTAGATATGAAAGGCACCTTAGATATCTAGCCCAACACCTCATTTTGGAGATGGAGGAACTGATATTCAGAGAGGGAAAGAAGTTTGTCCTGGGTCTCAGAGTAGCTAAAAGGACCATGCTCTATTATCCAAAAGCACAAAGAATAATAAACACTGAATCCTTGGCCAGGATGCCATGTTCTAATCTAGCCAGTTTATCACAGTCCTTTCCACAAGTACTTCCCTTTGCAGTTGACAAAAGTGCTTTCATCTACAGGTTCTCCTTTGGCCTACTTTTTTAATACGTAATGTATTTATTTTTCAGTTCTCAATATTCACTTCCACAAGAACTTGAATTCAAAATTTTCTACTTATCTCTCCCCACTCCCCACCCCAGGACAGCAGGCCTCCATCCATCTCTTCCTCCAATCTGTCCTCCCTTCTGTTACCTACTCTTTTTCCATCCCCCTTCCCCTCTATCTTCCTGAAGGGCAAAATAGATTTCTATACTACATTGCCTGAACAGTTTAATTTCCAGTTGCATGCTAAAACAGTTTTTAGTATTCATTCTTAAAGTATTGCGCTCCATATTTTCTCCCACCCCGCCACCCACCCTCATTGAGAAAACAATATGGGTCCTATATGTGTAACAATGCAAAGCACTTCCATAATAGTTATGTTGTGATAGACTAATCACATTTCCCTCTGTCCTCTTCTGTCCTTCATTTATTCCATTCTCTCCCTTGACCTGTCCTCATACAACAGTGTTTGCTTCTGATTATCCCTTTTCCCAATTTGCTGTCCCTTCTATTATCTTCCCTCTCCTATCCCCTTCCTCCTTGCTTCCTGCAGAGTAAAATAGATTTCCATATTCAATTGAATATGTATTATTCCTTCCTTAAGCCAATTCTCATGAGAGTAAGGCTCCATTATTTCCTTTCATCTCACCCCTCTTTACCTCCATTGTAAAAGTTCTTTCTTCCCTCTTTTATGTGAGATGATTCACTACATTCTACCTACATGTGTGTACATATATATACCTATACATATATAATATACACATACATACATGCCCATACACACCTACATGTGTATGTATATATACATACACACACACATACATATATTTTCCCTCTAATTACTCTAACACTGTAAAAGGTCTCATGAGTTACAAATAACATCTTTCCATGTAGGAATGTAAACAGTTCAACTTTAATGAGTTCCTTAAGGCTTCCCTTTCCTGTTTCCCTTTTCATGTTTCTCTTGATTCTTGTCTTTGAAAGTCAAATTTTCTATTCAGCTCTGGTCTTTTCAACAAGAATGCTTGGAAGTCTTCTATCTCACTGAAATTCCATTTTTTCCCCTGAAGTATTATACTCAGTTTTGCTAGGCAGGTGATTCTTGGTTTTAATTCTATCTCTTTTGACCTCTGGAATATCATATTCTAAGCCCTTTGATCCCTTAGTGTACAAGCTGCTAAATCCTATGCTATCCTTACTATATTTCCACAATATTTGAATTGTTTTTATGGCTGCTTGTAATATTTTCTCCCTGACCTGGAAACTCTGGAATTTGCTACAATATTGCTAGGTGTTTTCCTTTTGGGATCTTTTTCAAAAGATGATCTATGGATTCTTCCCATTTCCATTTTACTTTTGGTTCTAGAATATCAGAGCAGTTTTCCTCGATAATTTCTTGGAAGATGATATCTAGGTTCTTTGTTTGATCATGGTTTTCAGGTAGATCAATAATTTTTAAACTATCTTTCCTAGATTTATTTCCCAGGTCAGTTGTTTTTTCAATGTAATATTTAATATTGTCTTCTACTTTTTCATTCTTTTGATTTTGCTTTTATAATTTCTTGGTTTCTCATAAAGTCATTAGCTTCTATCTGTTCCATTCTAATTTTGAAAGAACTATTTTCTTCAGTGAGCTTTTTGGCTAATTCTGCTTTTTAAAGTATTCTCCTCATTGATTTTTTTTGGACCTCCTTTGCCATTGGGTTAGTCTATTTTTAAAGGTGTTATTTTCTTCAGCATTTTTTGGGTCTCCTTTGGGTCTGATTTTCTTGCATCGCTCTCATTTCTCTTCCTAATTTTTCCTCCACCTCTCTTATTGATTTTCAAAATCCTTTTTGAGTTCTTCCATGACCTGAGACCATTGCATATTTTTTGGAGGTTTTGGATGTACAAGTCTTGACTTTTATATCTTCCTCTAATG
>JAQQSK010014042.1:0-11268 GCA_028658325.1 Potorous gilbertii | reverse complement strand
TATACTATATCAATATATTATATATATATATATATACGTATATATATATATATATATATATATATATATATATATATATATATGTAAAACATAATTTCTATCATCTAGGCTTCCAGGGAGTACCATCAGTCTGGAGGTCTCTGGGAATGGGGAGTCTACTTGAAGGAGAAGAAAGATACTGTTGATCCAAGTATTTCACCTTGGTGGGTGGAGGAACCTCAACCCCAGAATAAATCCCGGGGAGACATGGAACACTGAGGTGGGAAGAACAGTTGTCTTAACTCTTAATGGGCTCAATTAATCAAACAATCATTTCTTAAATGCCTACTATGTGTCACATACTGTTCGTGAGTACTTTGTACCTTGCATTTCCAATCAAGTCAAACAAACCTGTCCTATATTTGCTAGATTGTTAGCCCAGGTTCTTCCTTGTCTTCCCTTCCAGTCTTACAGAGGACTCGCTCTCCACAGTGGCTATATCTTCTACCTACATGAGATGTCCTTGAGGAATTGGGCTAATATTTCCACAGTGACATTTTAGTGTGTTTTCTCCAGTAGTGATCATAAGCGATTAGTGTCTCAGCATCCTTCAGCCAATTAATATCAATTAGTTTTTTTTTTTACAAAGAGACGATTACTTTGAGGCTATAATAAGAAGGGAAAATATTAAGCCTCCTCCCCATGTCCAGGGATGGGGTACCTGGGGCCTTGAGGCTACATGTGGCCTTCTAGGTTCTTGGGTAAGTCCTTTTGATTGATTCCAAGTTTCACGGAACAAATCCTTTTCTTAAGGGGATTTGTTCTGTAAAGTTGGGATTCAGTCAAAGGGCTGCCCTTGAGGACTTAGAGGTCCATGTGTGACCTTGAGGCCACAGGCTCCTTATCCCTGGCCCAGTCACTTCAGTCCCAGGGAAGAGCGAGCTCAAACTTAAGGCACTTTCTATGGATCATTGAACTGCCAATTTCCCTCCTGTCACTGCTGCTTCCTCCTGCTGGGCTCAGTTCAGCTGGTCAAGGCTCTTCAGACTCTTGGCTTCAGCTCACCTTTGCTCAGCCTCTTCCAAATCTCCGTGTGGACTTTGGCTCCAGGTTTTCACTGGGACTTCACAGGTGACTTACCTTTTCTGTAGGGGGCCAGTACTGTTGAAGTCTGGAATATGAAGAACTGTCAAGGTTTTACTTGAGACTTGTGCTCCTGATATACAAGGATGAGAACATCCTGAGCCTACCTGTGTACCCCAAGACTGTATCACCAGAGGAACTAAATTAGAAAGTATTAGAAGTAAACTAAAAATCTTCTCGTGGGAATAGCCTTGCTTGCTTGCCTGTAGAAAACTCATATAAACCCTCACCCTCAGATTAATAAACAGACTTTCTTTTTCACCACACACTGAGACACTCTGTGGATGCAGGTTACCTGCGGCATATTCCCAACTTGCAAATCTCCCAAAGTCACAGATGTCCCCAATAGTACTTCAGTTTAAAAGAGGAAAATGTCATCCAAAGAAGCAAAGAAGAGAGGCCCACCTCCGTGAACAGTGTTGGGCCTGGAGGTGAGGGCCAGAGTTCTCTTCCCAGCCAGAGGCTTACAGTATGTGTCTCTCTCACTCAAGTGCATCCTGGGAGGACAGATTCAGAGACTCGCTCCATACCTTTCGAAGGCATCCCAGTTCCTGCTGAGCAGCCAATCAAAAGTCTGTCTTGTACAATTTTGAAGGACTAATGCTGAAAAATGCTGCCCACCCCCAGAGAAAGAACTGATGACATCTGAATACACATTGAAGTATACTGTTTTTAACTTTCTGTTTTGAGATTTTTTGGCTCTCCTCTCACAACATGACTGTTGTGGATATGTTTTGCCTAACAGTGCACGTATAACCTATATCAAATTGCTTGCCTTCTCAAAGGGAGTGGGAAGGAGGGAGAGAATTTCGAACTTAAAGTTTTAAAAACGAATGTTAAAAGTTGCTTTTATAAGGAACTGGGGAAAATAAAATACTAAATTAGAAAAAAGTCTGCCTTGTTCTGATACTATTAGAATACTAGAACCATCCAGTTACAGAACGTTTGCACAGGATCGAAAGTCCTTGTGAACATCACATCTACTGCACATGCTTTCCAGTGTGGGGCTCTGCCTGATCCCTGTCCATATTAAGTTCATAATATGCCCAAGGTGCCATGTCTGGGGGACTTCCAACTCTCCCATCAGTAGCACAGGCATAAGGGCAAAAAAGTCTGAGGGCCTGAGTAAGTGAGGGCTGAGGTTTGGGGAAGGATGAAGGCCTTGAGGGCAAGCAGGGAAGAAATTTGGGAGCTGAGGCTGCCAAGGAGTTGAATTGGCTAAACACAGAGTCAAGATTGGAGAGGTCGTGGAGTGAAGTCATTGCAGGTGTAGTGGCCTAAGAAAGTCATGAGGGGGTTGAGGTCTTGATGGGGGGACAAAATGGGCTCATAACAGTGCAGTAGCCAGGAGGAAAGAGTCTTAAAACCACCAAACTCTCAACTTACAGCCATGAGCACTCAGACCTTTAAGGTTTGTAAAACATTTTGCATGTATTACCTCATTTGATTATGATACCATCTTTTGGAAGTATTATGACACCTATTTTGCAGATGAGGAGACTGAGGCACAGAGAAGGTAAGAAACTTTCCCGGGATCATCTAGTCAGATATGACATTCAAACTCTATGGTCGAATGTGGATTCCAAGTCCACAATCAACCTGCATACTACATTGTCTCTTTCTTCTTTTTAAAATAATTTTATTGGTGCTTTTGCATCACACACACACACACACACACACACACACCCATCATTTAATTCTATTTCTCTCACCAATGAAACTATCACTTCAAACAAGGAAAAACTGTTAAGGGAAACTGACTGATACTGTGACTGTATCTGAGCATGTGGACATCATTAAACATTTGTAGCTCCTCCCACCCACCTGCCACCAGGCATCATCTCCCCACCCAGACTGCTTAAGTGGGACCACAAAGAGTGGGACCCATCACACCCTTACCGACACTTAATGTGTGTGAACCTCTCTGAACCTTAGGCTTCCCCGTTGTACGACGGGCTGATGTTATAATCTTTCCCAGAGTAGCTAGGTGTCACTGCAGTGGATGAAACGAAAGGAAGAGTGGGGTGGGGTGAGGTGGAGGGGGAGAAAATAAGGGGTGGAGAGTTGGGGGGCCAGGAGTTAGGAAGAATCATTGTCCTGAGTTCCAAACAGATGCTTCCTAGCTTAGTTGGGTGACCCTGGGCAAGTCATTTCACCCTTTTGGCCTCAGTTTCCCCATCTGTATAATAAACTGGAGAAAGAAATAGCAAACCACTCCAGTATCCTTGCTAAGAAACCCAATAAATCTCCCTTCCAGGGTTGTGGTGAGGAAATGATGTTGTGTCAACTCTAGAATGATCTCATCTAGCACTTTAAGATTTATGTAGCATGTAGTGTATGTTCTTACCTGATTCTTAGATCTGTGACCATTACAAAAGATATTTAATAAATCCTTCCTTCTGGTGTTCAGACTAAGAATTGTTTCATTACCTCCCTCTCTGAAATCTCTCAAAAGTTTATCGACTTGGCAACCCTGTCCACCCCTAGCCAGTGCAAGCCCTTGATAACATTAACCCTTCACCTGTAATCTTGGAGTAAGAAATTCTAAAACCAACAACTGAGAACACTTGGCCCAGCCCACTCTAAGGGAACCTAAAAATAACAGCTATGAATTCCAACTGTCCACCTTTCGAATGTACTTCTGTAGTGACTGACTACTTGGGCCAGCTCCTATCTGCTAAGTCTATAAAAAAGAAAAGGGGTAGGGCATTGAGAGTGGATCCAGCTCTATAAGGAAGTAGAGGAACAGATTATATGGAACTGGAAATCGTCTTGGCATGTCTTTCAAAAATGGAAATATATGAATTTATGGACAATAACCTCTTTTCTTTGGAAGTGTCAAGAGTATTGGGTCTTGGAAATTAAATTAAGTGACATGTTACCATTAGGGATTACAAATTATATAATATATAATATATTATATTATTATATGTGTATAGAATATAGAGTATTCATAATATATTATATATAATATGGCTATATATGTATACAATATATGGAATGTAAAAGAGAGCTTAGAGCCCAGGACTGTGGGGGGTGTTGGGTGATGGGAATGATGAGCCACCAGAGGACATAGAGGAGAGACAGGAAGAGGACCGTGGATCAAGAGGGCCCAGTGTCAGGAAAGCCCACAGGAGAGTGGCCCGGGGCAGACTGAGCACAATAGATGCCAGTGTTGTAAGGATGAAGTGGGAGAAAAGGCTGGTAGTAGTTGGCAAGAAAGAAGTCCCCTGGCAACCCGGCAGGGCGCCCTTTGTGTTGAGTGATGAGATCAGAAAACAGGCTTCAGAGCAAGGAGAAGGGAGAGACAGGATGGGAAGTGGAGGCAATGGCGACGGAGGGGTATTTGGGGAAGTGTGACCAAGGATCGTCTGCTTCAGGCAAGGCGTCACTCTCCAGACGGGGGCACGTCTACAGTTGGCCTCGGTTCACACAAAGTTGTCTGTGATGAGGAGGAGGATGATGAAGAGGAAACCCTTGGCCAAGACCCCTGGAGGAACTCCAGGAGAAGCCCTGCTGCTGGGAGCTGCCATGTGTCCACTATTTGAAAGGAAAAAATGACCCTGTGTTCTCAACACCTGTTCTCTCCTTCTGAGATGACCTGTGGGACAAGCCTGGGCCCGCAGAACCCTCAGGAAAAGACTGACCCCAACTACCCCAACCCGTACAACTCCCTAAGGACACCCATCTTGGAGAAGAAAGACGGTATTCACTCTATTTTTTTGTGTATTGAGCAGACACAAAATCCAGTAGATTGTCACAGGCTAGAACTCGCCACTTAGAAAATGCCTGCCTTGCTCCAGGCACATTACGAAACACCGGGGATCCAGAGAAGGGCCAAAGACCTCAGGGGCCTTGAGCTTAAACTGGAGGAGAGAGACAAGGTGACATAGAAGCAACCCAGGACAGAGAAGATTTTGGCAGAATGAGGAGGAGAGGATAGATGGAAAAAAGGTGTACTTAGGAGAAAGGGGTCTTCTTGCAGATGTTGAGACTTGGAAGACCCTGGGAGAGAGGGAGGATCTCTGGCTCGTTTAAAATAACAACTCTATGTGGAACCGCATGGGTGCCCCTTTTCACCTTGCAGCCTTTCCCGTGAGCGCAGCCCTCCCCGCTTTTACTCTCGACATGTTTCCCTGGGAAAAGGTGGTCGTCACGCTGTGTGTCACCTTGCTTCTCTGTCCTCCACGGCTGGGAGCTCTTTTAGGGCAGGGACTTTCCAGGGCTTGGTTTCTTCCTTTTGGTCCTGTCTTGTGTCCCTAGAGCTTAGCACGGAGCCTGGTAACACCTTACAGCTGCCAGTGAGCTGATTGACTGACTGTGCTGGGCGGTGGTAGAAGACACCAGAACAAAACCACCCTCACCTTCTCAGACCTAACAGTCTTGCAAAGGCTTGGAACCAAACAGGAGACAGGGAACAGAACTTAGACTACTGTGGCTCAAAAGGAGGTTGGAGCCAAAAGATGTGAAATTCGTCCATAGAAATAGGGGGCAACCAAATTGTGAAGGAATTCAAATCCAAAGGAAAGACTTTCTAGCTCATCCCAGCTTCAAGAAGGAGCCACTGTGTCTTCTTGAGCTTTCCCCTCTAACCTTCACCCCTTGGGATCCATGGTTCCCATTAACGTTCAGCTAAAGGACCAAGTTCTACAAGAGGCCAGTCTGGTTTCCCCATGTGGTTAGTCCTTTTCTGTATCCTCAAATCTGCCTCCTTCCTCATACCTGTGGGTTTATATTTCAGGTAATCTGTGGTAATTTAACCTTCAATACGTGGGGTGCCCCCCCGGAGGGTGAGAGATGGTTTTGTTTTGGTGTCTTCTACCACCACCCAGCACAGTCAGTCACTCAGCTCCCTGGCAGCTATCAGGTGATACCAGGCCCTGTGCTAAGCTCTAAGGGTACAAGGAAGACTTAAAAGAAATAACCAATTATCTGAGGAGGAAGTGCCAGCCTCGATACTTCCATTCCTATGCCTCAATTTCTCTTTCAGGAACGTCAGGGGGTCAGTCTCCATGACCTAAGAAGTCCCTCACTGCCACCCTCTGGGTGATCTCACAACAACCACTTCAGCTTCCTAGGCCTCAATTTTCCTTTCAGTAACATCAAGGGGTTGGACTCCATGGTCTTAGAAATCTCAGATTTCGGGACCTCCCTTCCCCTTTCAGTGAAATCAGCAAATATGTCTCAGCTATCTGAGAGGGGCCTGCCATCTGCAGCGTGAAGTCATAGCAATCACTAATATTTCCTGGTCCCCAGTTTCCTTCTCAGTGAAAAGCCTCTGTAAAATTATGTGACACCCATAGTGCCCTGCCAGGCTAGGTGGTATCTAACACCAGGAACGTCAGTTTTGTTAGTCTTAGTTTCTGAACGGGCTTTGGTGTTCTTTGAGAGATCTTACACCAGTCACTTCAGCTTCTTAGGTCTTATTTCATCTTTCAGTGAAAACAGGGCTGAGAACATCCTTATCTCACAGGAGTCTGCCAGTTTATGAATAATCCCAGCTTTCTAGGCCTCAGTTTCACTTTCAGTCCCTTGACAATCATAAAGCATGTGAACTGAGGGGGTTCACACAGCCTATGGGTGAATGTACACAAGTAAGGTCTGCTTTAGAGGAGAGGGTTGGACCCCTTGATCTGATAGGGGCCAGCTATTTTGTGGAAGATCTTCAAAGTGTCACTTCTGCTCTCTGGGACTCTGCTTCCCTATGTGGCAAAGCATCAGGCTGACTTCTGTGATTTCACAAGCCCTTGTCAACCTATGAGTGATCTTCCAACAATCACTTCAACTTAGTAGGCCTCATTGCTAGACCTATTGCTTTTAGTAAAAGGGAAACTAAAGGTTAGAAAGTGATATTCCTGGTGTAGCATACCACCTAGGCCGTGAGGGAGGATTCTGATCATACACTTTTTTTCTGAGGCTTTCACTGAGAGGGAAACTGAAGACCAGAAAGTGTTAATGATTGTTATGACATCACCCTAAAGCTGGCAGGTTCCTCTCAGCTAATTAAGACCTAGATACTTATTTCACTGAGAGGAAAAGTGAGAGCCAGAAAGTTGAATTTCCAGGTATGAGATACCACCTGGGCTGGGAGGAAGGACTCATCATATACTTTTCCTCAGGCTTTTCATGAGAGGGAAACTGAAGTCCAGAAAACTGAGGTTTCTGATAGGAGATCACCCCGAGGTTAGCACTGAGGGACATCTGAGACCATGGAGTCTCACCCCTTGTGTCACTGAAAGGGAAATAGAGGCCCAAATAGATGAAGTGGTTGTTGTAAGATCATTCAGAGGGTGGTAGAAAGAGGCATCTCACATCGTGGAATCTGACCACCTGCTGTTATAGAAAGGGTAAAAGAGCCCGTGGAAACTGATGCGAGCATTGTCACATCATCCAGTGAGAACAAAGAAGGGCATTTCAGATACTGGAGTCTGACCCCTTTGTTACTGAAAGGGAAATTAGGGCCTAGAAATGCAAAGAATTGTGGTGGAATCAGTGTGAGGCTGTTGCTGCCTCCTCAGATCATGGAGTCATAGCACCTGCTTTCAAAGGAATGGAAAATGAGGTTTAACTTGCTGAAGTGCCTAGAGAGAGATCACTCAGAGGGTGACAGTGAGGAGCATCTCAGAGCATGGACTTTGAACTGTACTCCTACTGAAAGGGAATTTGAGGTCTAGGAAGTAGAAGTGATTGATGTGTGATCACCCACATCTTGGCAGGGGCCTGTGAAATCACGGACTTCAGTTTGCTACAGTAAAGGAATTGGGGGTGGACATTCCTCAAGTGACTTTTATAAGATCATCCATGAAATGGTGACCCGTAACAGTTCAAGGGTTCCATCCTCTCCTCTTTTTTAAGCTGAATTGTTTTATTTCTTTTCAGTGTTCCACAATCACTTACATATATAGCAGATTTTTTTTTCCACTCCCTACCCCTCCTTCCCCCTTCCCTCCTCATTCCTTCCCTGAGATTGCACACAATCTTCTTTAGGTTCTACACAAACATTCCTATTAAATACGTGTTGCATAGAAGAATTAAAATGATTTGGAGAAACCATAAGAACAAAGCAAAACCAAACAAAGCATAATATGAAAGAAAATGGTCTGTTTCTATCTGGGATCCAATTCCATAGTTCCTTATCTGGATGTGGAAGTCACTTTGCCTTAACAGACCATTGGGAATATTTTAGGTCCTTGCATTGCAATGAAGTTCTAAGTCTACCAGAAAAAATCCTCGCACCCTGTGCTGGTTGCTGTATACAAAGTTCTCCTGGTTCTGCTTCTTTCGCTCATCATCAGATCATACAAGTCTTTCCAAGCCTCTTTGAAGTCTTCCTGTTCATTATTTCTTACAGGACAATAGAATTCCATTACATTCATATACCATAATTTATTCAGTCGTCTCCCAATTGATAGGCATCCCCTTCATTTCCAGTTTGTGCCCACCACAAAGAGTGCTGCTATAAATATTTTTGTACATGTGGGACCCTTTCCCATTTTTATGATCTCTTGGCGATACAGTCCTAGAGTGATATTGCTGGGTAAAAGGGTATGTATGTTTTTGTAACCCTTTGGGCATAGTTCCATATTGCTCTTCAGAATGACTGGATCAGCTCACAGGTCCACCAACAGTTCATTAGTGTTCCAACTCTCCCACATCTTCTCCAACATTTATCATCTTCCTGTGTTCTGTCATGTTAGCCAATCTGATAGGTGTGATGTGGTGTCTCAGAGTTTTTTCGATTTGCATCTCTCTAATCAATAGAGATTTAGAGCATTTTTTCGCATGACTATAGATATCCCTAATTTCTTCCTCTTAAAACTGCCTGTTCATACCCTTCAACCATTTATCAATTGGGGAATGACTTGTCTTCTTCTACATTTGACTCAGTTCTATACATACTTTAGAAATGAGGCCTTTATTGGGGACACTAGTTGCAAAAATTCTTTCCCAGTTTTCTGCTTCTTTCCCAACCTTGGTTGCATTGGGTTTGGCTGTGCAAAATCTTTTCAGTTTTAGTCAAAATTATCTATTTTGCACTTCATAATGCTTTCTATCTCTTCCTTAGTCAAAGATTCTTCCCTTTTCTACAAATCTGATATATACACTATTCCTTGCTCCACTAATTTGTTTATAGTATCAATCTTCACACCTGAATCATGCACCCATTTCGACTTTATTCTTGTATACGGTGTCAGGCATTGGTATATGCCTAATTTCCACCACAGTCACCCAGTTTACCGAGCAATTTTTGTCAAATAGTGAGATCTTATCCCAGAAGTCGATGTCCTTGGGTTTATCCAACAATAGGTGGCTATATTCATTGACCACTGTGTATAGGGTACCTAATCTATTCCACTTGTCTGTCCTTCTGTTTCTTAGCCAGTACCAAGTCGTTTTGATAGTTGCTGCTTTAGAATACAATTTGATATCTAATGGAGCTAGGCCACCTTCCCTAGCACTTCTTTTCATTAGTTCCCTTGATATTCCGGAATTTTATTCTTCCAGATGAATTTTGACATTATTTTTTCCAGATCTAGGAAAGAATTATCTGACAGTTTGTCTGATATGGCACTAAATAAGTAAATTAATTTAGGTAGAATTGCCATTTTTGTTATATTGGCTTGGCCTGCGCACGAGCAACTGATGTTTTCCCTCTTACTCAGATCTGACTTTATTTGTGCGAAAAATGTCTTGTAATTGTGTTCGTATAGTCCTTGGATTTGTTTTGGCAGGCAGACCCCCAAATATTTTATGGTGTCTATCCTAGCTTTGAACGGGATTTCTCTTTCTATCTCTTGATGTTGGACTTTGTTACTAATACAGAGAAATACAGAAGATTTGTGTGGGTTAATTTTGTAACCTGAAACTTTGCCAAAGTTGTTTATTTTTTCAAGTAGTTTTTTGTTGCTTCTCTGGAATTCTCTAAGTATATCATAATACCTGCAAAAATGATAACTTACTGTCTTCTTCGTCTATTCAAATTCCTTCAATTACTTTTTCTTCTCTTATTGCTACAGCTAATATTTCAAGTACTAAATTGAATACTCTTGCTGATAATGAACATCTTTGTTTCACCCCTGACCTTACTGGAAACGCATCTAGCTTATCCCCATTGCATAGAGTGCTTACTGAAGGCTTCAGATAGGTACTGCTTATTAATTTGTGGAATGTTCCAATTATTTCTATGCTCACCAGTGTTTTTAATAGGAATGGATGTTGTATTTTATCAAAAGCTTTTTCAGCAACTCTTGAGATAATCATGTGGTTTCTCTTAGGTTTGTTGATATGATCAATAATGCTGATAGTTTTCTTACTATTGAATATGATCAATAATACTGATAGTTTTCTTAATATGGAACCAGCCCAGCATTCCTGGTATGAATCCTACCTGATCATAATGTATTATTCTTGTGATAAGTTGTTGTATTCTTTTTGCTGAAATCTTATTTAAAATTTTTGCATCTATATTTATTAGAGAAATTGGTCTATGATTTTCTTTCTCTGTTTTGGCTCTTCCTGGTTTGGGTATCAAAATCATATATGTATCACAAAAATAATTTGGGAGGACTCCTTCTTCCCCAATTTTCCCAAATAATCTGTAGAGTATTGAAATTGACTGTTCTTTAAATGTTTCATAGAATTCACTTGTAAATCCCTTATTTCATTGAATGTCCATCTCCTTGCCTGAAATATTATGCTCAACTTTGCTGGGTGATTGGTACTTGGCTGTAGTCTCAGCTCCTTTGCCTTATGGAATATCATATTCCAATTCCTTCCATCAATAGATACACAAAAAGCTTTCGACAAAGTACAACACCTGTTCCTATTGAAAAAACAGGAGAGCATAGCAATAAATGGAACCTTCCATAAAATAATAAGCAGCATCTAAATAAAACCATCAGGAAGCATCATATGCAATGGGGATAAGCTAGATGCATTTCCAATAAGATCAGGGGGGAAACAAGCATGTCCATTATCACCATTGTTTTTCTTTTTCTTTTTAAATTTTTTAAATTTTATTTATTTATAAATGTTCTCCAATCACTTCCTTAAAATTAAGATTTTATCCCCCCACAACTTCCCCCCGCTACCCCCCTCCCTCCCCATGACAGCATACAATTTTGTATAGGTTCTACATATACTTTC
>JAQQSK010014041.1:0-11268 GCA_028658325.1 Potorous gilbertii | reverse complement strand
CTGCTACTACTACTGCTGCTACTACTACTACTGCTACTACTACTGCTGCTACTACTACTGCTGCTACTACTACTACTGCTACTACTACTGCTACTACTACTGCTGCTACTACTACTACTGCTACTACTACTACTACTGCTACTACTACTACTGCTGCTACTACTACTACTGCTGCTACTACTACTGCTACTCCTATCAATTAATAATAATGGTTAGCGTTTCTAAGGCGCTTTGACGTTTCCAAATCGATTACTATTAGTATCGTATTTGACCCTCACAATTACCCTGTAACGTAGGTGCTATTGTCCCAATTTTACAGATCAGTCAACAAGCATTTATTAATCATTTACTACGTGCTAGGCACTCTCTTAAGTGGGGAGCATAAAAATACAAACAGTAAAACCATACAAATACAACAAAAACAGTACTTACCCTTAAATAGCTTATATTTTGTTGAGGGAAGACGCACAAAAGCGGGGGGTGGGTCAGAGAGGGAGATGAAAGCATCTACTTTAGGGTATTTATACAGAAAAGTCTAGAAGGAGAGTTAGGAGTGCAACCTGAAGAGGAATGAAGGCATGCATGGCCTTCATATCATCCTAAAAAAATAGAGGTTCAGGGAGGAACCAGCTAATCAGAAGAAGAGTCCACAAGGGATAGAGGGTACTTCCAATATGTGAAGGTGAGGGCTAGAATGAGCTTCCAGAGTGAAAGTTTCCTGGACATTGTAAACAAAATCTGGATGAAAAGTCCATTCCTGAAAAGGAGTGAAGATAATGATGAACTGAGGCTCAGAGGGGTTAAGGAACTATCCCAGGTTCACACAGCTAGCAAATGTCTGAGGGAGGAGTTGAACTCAGGTCTTGTTCAAGATTCCAAGTCCAGCATTTTAAGTACTTTGTCATCTAACTATCTACAAACAAGTAGAGAATTCATATGAAGATTCTCATACATTCCCTTGATCCACTTCTCACTTCAGAAGCCAGTGTTTTGTTAAGGTCCTTATTCTCTAAACCACTTAAGAAGTCTTACAAATCACTCAGTTAACTTTTGGTACTTGTTCCCAGTCAAATGGTTGTATACCTTTTTTTATTTTAGGAGTTCATATGAGTTATTAATAAATTTCAAACCATAAGATTCTTGTCTCAATTGCCTCAGTCCTCAAATATGGAAAGAGAGCCCAAGTGTTATGTTCAGAAGTCTAAACCTCTGACCTGTTTTTAGTTCTGTGTATACCAAGGTAATATCTGGCATCCTCCACTACACCCCTTCCTATATATAATTATTTAGCAGACACTAATCCTAGGTAATTCATGACCAGTTATAACAATATAACTCATATTATATAATATAAATATTATATGAAACTCAATATAACATGTACAAACATGAGACAAAAATTATGAAACAAATAATTTAAAAGAATAGAAAAAATATGTAAAGACTTGCCAGAAAAGGCACTTCTTCAGCCTTTACTGTCTTTTTGTTGATACCAAGAGGCAGTTACCACTGTCATTATCAATCATAGTCAATCATAACCATATTTCTTTTGTCTAGAGATCAGAGACCTGACATATTCTCTGTGTACCTCTCTCCCTCCCTCTCTCTCCCTCTCTCTCCCTCTCTCTCTCTCCCTCTCTCTCTCTCACACATACACACACACATACACACACACACATACACACACACACATACACACACACATACACATACACACACATACACACACATATACACACATACACACACACATACACACATACACACACATACACACACACATACACACACACACACACACCCCACCACAATGATTATTACCACTACTGTGCTATAGTGGCCACATTTTGTGTTCTCACACACCTACATTCCTTCCTTTGCACACCAATGTGACCACTACCTCAACCTGGTAAAGGAGCCTATTGCAATTATTGCAAATCTGGTGGACACTGCTTCAACACTTTGTGCAGACTGAAATTTAATATTGTATCTAGTTATCTTAGACTCTTCTATCTGGAACTCCATAGGTAGAGTGCTCAATCTCATAACTATGTACCATAGTATAAGAAATTGAATTGACTCTCATCATATATTCTCCTCTATCCCAGAGGCACTCAGGTTAAACTATGAAACAAAAGGTCTAGAGTCAAGGGACTTTAGAGATCACATAATCTAACTTTGTTCTTTTAAGGGGGTGAGAGGGTTTTTTTTTTTAACAGAAGAGAAAGGTCCAGAGACTTCTTTGTCTTCTTCTACCACATACCATGTACATGTTTTATCTTAAGGAAGTTACCTATAGAGAATCAATATGAGAAAAGTTATAGAGGGAGAAATGTCACAATTTAGTGACTGCTTGGATATATATATATATATATATATATATATATATATATATATATATATATATAATGGGGGAAAGTGAAGAGTCTCAGAAAAAAACAACAATTGAGTTTGTAGATCTGAAAGTTTCTAAGAATGGTAATGTCTTAGAAAGAAATGAAGAAGTTTGAAGGAGAGGAGGGTTCAGGGGAAAGGAAAATGAGCTGCTTTGAATATATTGAGTTTGAGATGTCTCCATAATATTCCATTTGAGATGCCCAGGAGTCAGTCAACTAGCATGTATTAAGCACTGTGGCAAGCACTAGATAGTTGGTGGAGTAATTAACGATGTGGTCTGAGGCTCAGGGGAAAGAATGAAGGTAGATATATAGGTTTGGGAGTCATCTGCATAGAGGTGATAGCTAAGTCCTGGGAGCTGATGAGTTACAATGAGAGAATGAGAAAAGAGACTGTATAAAGAAAGAGAAGTCCAAGAGAAGACCTTGGGATATGTCCATAGGGAGCATCAGTAGAGATACAGTGGATAGCTGAGAGTCGTGAAAACTTGAGTTTAAATAATTTCTCAAGTACCTACTGTGTGAGCCTGGGAAAGTGACTCAATCTCCCTCAGTCTCATTTTCCTTATCTCTAAAGTAGTGCCTACCTCACAGGGGTGTTGTGAAGAACAAATGAGATAATGTATGTAAAGTGCTTTGCAAACCATCGAGTGCTGTAGAAATCTTTGCTATTAGTTTGACTTACATATGTAACTATTACCAAGTCACCTTTCAATTTATTCAGTTCAAATCAAATCAACAAATCTTAATAAGTGCCCACTATGTGCTAAACAGTAGAGATATTAAGAGGAAAAATGATTCTGTCCCTTGTCCTCCATGTGCCTGCATAATACCACAATTCACTTCTCTGGGTCTGAGTTTCTTCAGATGAAAAATAAAAGAGCTGAACTAGATCAAAGATTCTTAACCTAGGGTCTGTGAACTTGTTTTTAAGCTATTTTATAACACTTATGATAAAAATCTACTTTTCTTTGCAATCCAATGTATTTTATTTGATGCATTTAAAGTCATTATATTAAGAATGGGTCCATAGGTTTCACCAGCTTGCCAAAAAGGTGTCCATAGCACAAAAAAGCATGAGAACCCCAGAACTAAATGATATCTGAGGTTTTTCTTTGCTTTAAATACAGGAACTATATTGCACCAGAACCCTCCTTTAAAGGTTCTGGTCTCTCTCTATTCTGTATGTGCTAAAGGATGGAATATTATGTTAGATCAGAGATCTAAGTTATAGTACTCACTCCTCCTGCCCTTGAGGACTTTACAACCTAAACATTCTGAAATTAACTTTTTTTAATATAAAAACAAAAACATGGTGATCTTTTCTTATCAGATGAAATAATGAAGTGGCAGAGAAAAGTGTCATTTTTTTAATCAGGCAATCCCTTTCCCAAAGACTATCAGAATAGAAAGCCTCTCCACCCTCCCAGTATTGGCTCTACTTATGCATTCTTTTCCAACATGTCGTCCATGGGGAGTTTGGTTTTTACCAGAGCTTCCTCTTACAAGAGACGGCTGAGACTGGCCATAAGAAACTAATCAAATGCCCTTGGTAAAACAGAGGAAACTCATTCTGCTTAAGTAAAAAATAAAAATGAAGGCCTGTACTTGATGCCCTCTCTAATGGGGGGGAATGTACAAACATGTCAACCAGAAGAGCATCTTGCCAATAGCATGGAAAGCCCTACAGGGAGATTCAGGAGCCCTGGATTATATCCCTAGCTCCAGGACCCACTTGATGACTGACTTTGGCAACATACATATTCTCTCAGTTCTTTAATTTCCTCATCCATCAAATGGAATGGGGGTGGAAACATTTACACCCATCAGTCTTGGGCAATGACTTCACAACCTCTCCAAAACAGCTAGTCTCAATTCACTCAGTGAAATTGATCCAAGAAGTTGACTGATTGATTCTTTCATTTAATTGAATCCAATCAGTATTAATTGAACACTTTACTATATGCCAGGCAATACACTAGGTACTGAAAACATAAAAAGACCAAAAACCAATCAATCAACCATTTATCAAGTTCCTGCTATATGTCAGGTAGTGTACTATATGTCAGGGTTACAGATATGATAAATGAAACAATTATTCCATGAAAGAAAATTTCCTTCCAATGGAGGAAACAGCAAGGACATGTATAAATATATACAAAACTGATATAGAAAACAAATGCAAATAAAAACAAAGTAATTAAATTCAAGGTAGTTTGAGGAGGGTACTAGAAATTGAGGAGATAAGGAAAGATTTCATGTAGAATGTGAGACTTGATCTACGTCTTAAAGAGAGAAATTCTATGAGCTAGAGTTAAAGAAGGAATGTATTCCAAGCATGGAGGACAGCCAGTGAAAAGCATGCTCAAGAGGGTTCTATGTGAGGAATAGAGGAAGTCTGATTTGGCTGAATAAAAGAGCTCAGAAGGGGAAATAATATGCAATGAGGCTGGAAAGACAGTTTGAACAATGTTGTAAAGATCCTTAAACAGAAGAGTTTATATTTGTTTTTGGAGGCAATTGAAAGCTACTGGAACTGACGAATAGAAGAAGCATATTCTGAGAGCTATGAATAAGGAAATTTACTTTAAAGGTAGTGTTTAGGGTATAGTAGAGTGAAGATAGATGTGGGGCAGAGAGACCAAAGAGTATATGTTGCAATAATCTAGGTGAGAGCTGATGAGAGTCTGAACTAAGACTAGAGAGACGGGCTCAGATGCTAGAAATGATAGGAAGTTTTGACAAATGATGGGATATATGAGAGAGGGAAAGTGTTGAGTTGAAGATGACAAGGAGGTTATGAACATGGGAGTTTGGAAGAATGGTGGTACCATAAAAATAAGAGAGTTTGGAAGAGAGATGGATTTGTGGGGAAAGATAGTGAGTTTTACTCTGGACATAGGTTAAGTTTGAGATGTCTCTAGAATGTCCAGTTTTCGATTTTCAATAGAAATCTGGAGATGCAAGATTGACACTCAGGGAAGAGACAAGGGCTGGATATAGAGATCTTGAAGTCATTTGCATAGAGGTGATAATTAAACCTATGGAACTTGATGAAATCTCTAAGAGAAAGAGAATATAGAGACTCTGCTCCCTAAGTCTGCCCTAGAGTAACCTAAGGCAGAACCTTGGGGCACACACAGAGTCAGGAGCAATCCTATGGATGATGAGCCAGCAAAGAGCACTGAGAATGAGCAGTTAGATAGGAAAAGAATGAGGACAGGGAAGTGTCATGAAAGGTTAGGGAAGAGAGAGTTATCGATAATGTTATATGAATCAGATGGATCAATAACATTTGCATTTATATATGCAGTTATTATCTCATTTTATCTTCACAACCCTGGGAATAGATGTTATTATGATTCCCATGTTACAAATGGGAAAACTGTGTCAGAAAGAGGTTAAGTGAATTGCTCAGCATCAAGAAAGATGAGGAGTTTTCTAGGGCTGTATCCCAAAGAGATTGTAAAAATGGGAAAAGGTCCCATATGTACAAAAATATTTATAGCAATTCTTCTTGTGGGGGCCAAGAACTAGAAATCAAGGAAATGTCCATCAGTGCTGTGCACTTTTTACTTTCTTTTCCCTCTCCCTCCCTTCCCCCACCACCCTAAAGAAGACTACAGTTAAGCATGGACATATATACATATACATATAGACATATACATATGTACACTTATGTGTAAGACTTTACTATGCTTATTTCCTCCTACCATCTGTTTCTCTGAAGGTGGAGAGCATCTTCTTTCATTAGTCCAAGTCTTTCCATGTTTTTTTCTAAATCAAGTAGCTCATCATTTCCCACACCACAGTAATATTGGCACCTAATAACATCCTATCTGAGAGATTGTCTATGAAAGTTTCTTTTGTCCAATTTTCTGCATTCCTTCTATTCTTGGTTTTATAGGTCCCATTCACATTCCAAACCACAATTACTTATTGTATATTTTCCTCCTTCCAATTTTTCCTCACTATCCTTCTCTCCCTAATTACCTAATTCCTCCTCCCTCTTTTGCTTTCCTTCCACCCATTACCTTGCCCATTTATTTTTTTAAGTTACCCACTCCTCTAAAAAAGTCCTTCCCTTATCCCTTTTTCCCTTTTGATGTATGTGTGTATGTTTTTCTCTCTTTAACCCATTCTTGATGACAATAAGTTTCCAACACTACCCACTCATTTCTTCTATATCAATTTCTGTATCAGTTTTGTCGGCAAGTTCTGTGTTTTTTTTCAAAAATAACCTGGAAGTCTTTGACTTCATTAAATATCCATCTTTTTTCATTCAGGAATATACTTAATTTTGTTGGGTAAGTTTATCCTTGGTGGTAACCACAGCTATTTTGCTTTATGGAATATAGTATTCCAAGACCTATTGTCCTTCAGTATAGTAGCTGCTAGTTCTTGTGTAATCCTTATTATAGATCCATGATATTTAAATTATTGTTTTTCTTGCTGCCTCCTATATTGCCTCTTTAACCTGGAGGCTTTGAAACTTGGCTATTATATCCACGTAATTTTTCTCTCTGGGATCTCTTTCAGGTGATGATTTGTGGATTATTTTTCTATTTCTGCTTTACTTTGTTACCCCAGGACTGCAGGACAATTTTCCTTGATAATTTCTTGCAATATTTTATCAAGATTCTTCTTTTTTCATAATAATCTTCAGATAGGCTAACTATTCTTATATTATTTCTCCTTGATCTCTTCTCCAGATTTGTTGTTTTTCTGATGAGATGTTTCATTTTCTCTTCTATTTGTGTCATAATGGTCTTAGAATGTCATTATCCTCCTTTTGTCCAATGCTATTTTTCAAGGAATTATTTTCTTCCTTAAGTTTTTCATTCTTTATTTCCATTTGGTTGACTTTCTTTTCATAATTTTCATGACTGTCTTGGATGGGTCTTATTTTTTTCTATCTCTTCCTTATTTCATTTTTAAACTTCTTTTTAAGTTCTTCCAAGAACATTTTTTTCTGCTTGGGACTATTTGTCATTTTTCATTCAAAAAGAAGTAATTTTTTAAATTCCATTATCTTCCTCTGCATATGAACTTAGATCTTCTCTATCCCAATAGTAACTATATGTGGTTGAGTTCTTTCTGCTTGGCTTATTCATTTTCATTATTTATTTATTTTGCTTTTAGCAGTTATTAATGTAATCAAGTTGTAATCTTGAGGCATGGAGAATGATGGCCCAAGCCTCAAGTCCTTTTCACTATTATTTTCTGAACTCTTGTCTGGAGGCTCAATCTTGGACTCTCCTCTCCACTCCTAACCCACAGCTAGGGCACCCAGCTATACTGTCCCACAAATGATTTTGCTCCTTGAAGTCCCTCTGGCAGTTGAAAACTACACCTGTCCTCTCTGTTTCAGAACTGAAACCAGGGACTCCTCTCTCCTGCAAATGCCCACAGTCAACAGGGTCCCTACCACTTGCTGCTGTACTCAGCAAGTGTGAGCTAGTTTCTTTCCTTGAAGCCACAGCCCACATCTCATCATCACAGCTGCTCTTGGTGTCCCTAGACTCTAGGGAATGACCTTCAATATTCTCCTACTCAACTCTCAGACCCCTACACTGACTGTGAGTTGAAAGTCTCTAAGGCTGAAGCTGCCTCTCAACCCAGGGCTTCTTTGTTGATTCTCTAGAGTTGGCCTGGATCTGTTAGCACTTCACTCAGGCCAAACCCCTACCCCTAAAGGTTGGGACTTTCTTGGAGTCTTCTGAGATTGTCATAGGAAGATCACTGCTTTACCCCAGGCTTATTTCTGCTGCTCTAAGGTGATATTCTGTCTTGTTTTGTGCATACAGAAAATTTGGAGAACTGAAAGCTTTCTGACCTACTCCACATCCTCCTGAAATCCTGAGGGTTTTTATTTTTTAAGAATGAAAATGAAGGATAAATGAATATGTTTGAAAGCAATAGAAGAAAAATGAAAGAGATGAGGAGAGGATAAAGGAGAGAGAGAGAGAGAGAGAGAGAGAGAGAGAGAGAGAGAGAGAGAGAAGGAAGACCAAGATCTCTTAAGGAAGACAAGAGGAAAGGGGATTAAGGGCAATATTGAACTTGAGATCTCTACAGGACAATCAGTTTGAGCTGCAAATTGATGAGATCTTCAAGTGAGATAATACAGAGAGAGAGAAGAAAAGGGCCTAGGATAGACTGTTGGGGAATCCCTTCAGTTAGTGGGCATGCTCTGGATGAAAATTCAGCAAAGGAAACTGAGAAGGAGCAGCCAGACAGGTAGAAAGAGAACCTGGAGATGAAGAGAGGAGAAGAAACAAAACAAGACATGTACATTACATACAAATGCTTTCCAGAGTAAAGAAAGAAGAAATATAATGAAAGTCTTACAGTGCACCTTCTCTATGAACTTCTATTCCAGTCTGGTCATGAGTAATTATTTTTTTTTTTTTAAAAATCATTTTATTTTTATAGAATTGGTTTTCCTCTAGATGTCTCCTTATTCCTCATCTTAGAGATGTTTCTTCTAATGAATAATTTTTCAAAAGGAGAAAAATTTAGGAAAAACCAATCAACACATTTAAAAAAATCTGATATTCACAATTTTCTACACTCACCTCTCTAAGAAAGTAGGGTAAAATATCTTCTATTTTAGGGCCAAGTATGGTCAACTACAGCTTTCCAACATTCAGTTTTGTGACCGTTCTTTCCATTTATATCATTGTAATTATATACATTTCTTTCATCTATTTATTCATTCTTGGCTTTTCTGGATTCATTGCATTTGCTGTTTCTTTCAGAACAATCCATTTGTTGCACACATATATTGCAATTTGTGTAACCATTACCAAATCTACTTCATTTCTAGTTTTTTGCTTCTATAAATATTTTGAGAGTATATAGAACCTTCCTTTTTGTCATTTACCCCCTCAAGGTACATGCCTAGCAATGGGTCAAAGAAGATAGGTATTTTAGTCATTTTCGTTATATTAGTTATATTTACTTATTATTTAGTTGTATTACATTTAGTTATATTTCATTTATAAAGATTTGGGATAATCTCTTTTGTTTTGTGAGTTCAGTTGTAATTACCTGATATCTAGTGCATAGTTTTTTCTTTGAGGGGTGGGGAGGTTCGAAATTAGTTGGGATTAGGGGAGATGTCTATCTTTCTGGTTCCAGGATCTGGAAGAATGTCAATGATTCTTAATTGCTAAATCCATCACATAACACTTTGACCAGCACTTTCTTCTGGATACTCTCTCCTCCCTAAATTATTATAGCAGGCAGGCTATTTACTTCATTAAAGTGAACCACAGTCAGTGAGCCAAAGAACAGAAATACTCACAAAGACTACATGAACACCTAGAATAAATAAAGCAAGAGTTTTTTAAATGAAAGAAAAGCTCTGGGGGAAAGAATTTTAAAGGTAATAAATCATTTAGAGAATAAATTGGTAAACTTTATGCAAGCAACATAATCCTTGAAAAAAAGATACTTTAAGAATCATAGACTCCCTGGAAATCATAATAAAAACAAAAATCCTGGCCACTTTTGTTCAAGAAATCAGAAATGAAAACTATCCAGATCTATTAGAGCCAAAGAGAAAAAGTAAAAATAGAGTCACTGATCACCCTCTGAAAAATTACCAAATGGGAAAGTCTAGAAACACTGAATCCAAAATCAGGGCTTTCATGTCAAAGAGAAAAATAGGACAAACAACTATTAAAAAAAAACAGTTCAAGTCTAAGGAAGCAGCATGAGGATCACACAAAAAAACTGGGGAATTTTTAGTATCGATGAGAGAGCATCTTGAAGTACAATATCTTAAAAGGCAAAAAGATAGACATAATCAAGGAGGACATGACCTACAAAGTCAATAATCTTACAGCAGCAAGGAGAGGGGAGAGTCTTGCCCTTTAATAAGACAGATTCTTAAAATTTCCTGATGAAAAGATCAGAGCTGAGTAGGAACTTTGAAAAACAAACACAAGACTCAAATGAAACCCAGAAAGGTAATTTTATTTGAGCATTTAGAAAAGGCTGTAAAATGATGCAAGGTTAATATTCTCAGGTTGGGGGGAGAGAAAAAAACAACTGTCCTTTCACAATTTGAATATCTTCAAAGGATACTAGAGGAATTAAATGAGGAGGGGAAAAAAGGGGTCCTGGAGCTACATTGGTTATGTTGTGAAGGTTTTAAGAAGGTAAAGAGAAGGCTGAGTAAAAGGAATACCTTAGTATAGAAAGGAAAGAAGAGTAGAAATTGTTATTTCTCATTAATAATAATAATAAGAAAATTCATAAAATAAATAAATAGAATAAAATCCATGGTTTCAGTCCTCTTTTGTCTCTTGCTGTGTAAGAATACAATGCCCATGATTAGGTTATTGGGAGCCAGAACCTGAACTAATGAAAGAGATAAAGAAGAAATAGTCAGGAAAAGAGGATGAAAACTATGAATCTCCATTTCATAGCACTTACTTCATGGGATGTCTGGTCCCCTTTATAGTCCTTCTGCCATGTTTCTATACTTTCCCCAGTGATCCTAATCATGAGAAATAACAAGTTCCACTCTTTTTCTTCTTTCTACATTAGAATATTCCTTTCACTCAACTTTCTCTCACCTCTCTTTTTAAAACCTTCAGAACCTTAATGTCTTCAAAGGTTATTGAAGGAGTTTAATGAGAAAAACAAAGGTCTTGGGGGTGTACCAGTTCCATTTTTCTCATCTAACTCCCTTAATACCCTTTGAAGATATTAAAATCCTAACTTTATGAGAAACCAAGAAATCATAAAACAAAACCAAAAGAATGAAAAAATGGAAGACAATGTGAAATATCTCATTGGAAAAACAACTGACCTGGAAAATAGATCCAGGAGTGACAATTTAAAAATTATGGGACTATCT